>LXHY01000207.1:0-84625 GCA_002093855.1 Fusarium praegraminearum | reverse complement strand
CCCATCTCCCCTACCCAACCCCCCGACCGACAATACGCCATGTCCGATAGACCCTCACACCGAGGTGGCCGTGGCCAAGGATCACATCCTCGAGGTGGACGCGGAGGCGGTCGCGGAGGAGGCGCGGGAGGCGCTCAGCAGGAGCGCGAGAGACCCAAGAAGGAGAACATCCTTGACCTGGGCAAGTACATGGATAAGCAGATCACCGTCAAGTTTAACGGTGGCCGTGAGGGTACGTCCGCTCGAGTCGTGTATGCGCCATCAAGACAAAGTGCTAACTCGTTGTGCAGTCAAGGGCACGCTGAAGGGCTATGACGCTCTTATGAACCTGGTTCTTGATGATGTGCATGAGGTTGTTCGAGGTATGCCACGCGACTACATGCGCATTTTTCTTTCTCCCTCCATTACTCTCGCACCTTGAGTGCTTCTGTAGCTGACACCATCATCACAGACGACGAAGGCAACGAGTCTACTCGATCCCTCGGTCTTGTGGTTGTACGAGGCACCCTCCTTGTTCTTGTCAGCCCCGTCGACGGCAGTGAAGAAATCGCCAACCCTTTTGTTCAACCCGAGGATGACTGAAGAGACAAACACAAGCGGACTGGAAATGAACATCACGACGATACCTAGTGAAGAGTCAAGTGCCTGATTGAGCGCCCGCCACAAAATCTGCAGCCCTGTCAAGGCTCGACGACTCAAAGGAGATCGAGCAGTTACTTAGACTAGACTGCCTTCTCCAAGCATGCCATTCTGGATTATTTATGGCTCACAAAGGGCCGTGTGGTACAAACCCACTGGGCTTCAATCGTGCAATTACCATATCACTAGCCGGATTCAATATCTTATATTCAAGGCAATAGACTATGTTAATAAAGTAACGTTGTATGCATCTGGCTGAACCTTGTGCCCTACACAAACTTCTGATATATCCGAATCCCTGCTCTATAGCGATCAATCATGACTCAGAATAAGGGTGGCCCATAATGATCCAAGGCTGCACTCTTCCAATATAGTAATCAAAGCGTTGGCCCAAGTTATGTCATAAGATGAGATATCAGAAGCCTCGTCCTGATTTACTCCCCTTCACAAGTTCACCAAATGTGTTCGCCAGCATCTTTTTAAGCTCCTTGTAGCTCACAAGGAAGCTGGTCTGTTCGTCTCGACTTGTTAGGCAGATCCTCTCGTCTGATCCAATATCTAGCTTGTTCATGCATCGGAGCATGTGCCCCATGTCCAGAACTGGTTTGCCGTTATTGTCGACTTGATGGAAAACGTAGTCCCTGAACAGCTTGAGCATGTAGCGTTCGCCATTCTCAGCCCATGCTCGATCCCCTTCAAATTCAGGCCGTTCGTTGATGGTTGCGAGTTTCATCATCAGTCTTGCAGCCCTTCCGTTCTCGATTTCCCGCATCACGTCGGTGTTGGCCTTGTCCAGAGCTTGCAGATTCTGGTCAAAGGTGGAAGTAATGCGCCCGGCGATCCCGCGCACAAACTCCTCAATACCCTTCTGTGCAGGAGGCTGTTGGGGTGTGAGAAGCCATAAAATAGTGTCTCTGATCTCCACGGAATATACCCTGGACATCTGTTCCAACGACATTTGGTAGTTGGTCAGGTGTACTGGCAACGTGTTAGTTGTCAAGCAAAGCAGCAAACGTCCGAATTGGATAAAGTCTTCTTGCTGGAGTTCCTGAATCGATCGGTGTGCATCATACTGCACGACATCGAGGATGGAACATGCACTAAGACGAATTCGATTTTTATGAGTCAAGATGATCTTGCTCGGATCAATGCAACGTGCTGCCAAGTTGATGGAATGGATAGCTTGGAGAGCATTGGCGATCTGTGAGATGTAGGCCCAAAGGATATTCTCAGCAACGGGGGTTTTCGCTTGGAAACGATTACCATGAGTAGTACTCGGAGTTAAGTGAGCCTCAACAAGTGTCTTGGAGAGAGGGTAGTAGTCTTGCACAAAAACGAGCGAACTATCTCCAAAGGCACGCGTCGTAAATGCATCGATGATGGTAACCACGCTGCCGCTGTTGACACGTCGCCATTCTTTCACAAGTTTGATAGCTTGTTCGTTGGTTAACCGGTAACCTTCGAGCCGCCTTAAACAGTAAAGGTTGCCTGTCTTGGTTGCCGTAGCTTTGTAGACCCAGCTCGGGTAGCCGAAGATGTTAGCATTTTTTCGATGAGTGGTGTCCAATGGCACCAAGTTATGGTAGTTATCGAGCTGCGGTAGTTGAGAGTTGGGAAGGACTTGGCCGGCTGCCTCAAGCTTCCGGGCAATCTCCTCGCGCTCCTTCTCAGGCAGGAAGAAGTCGTGCGGTACACGATGATAGGGCATCAGATCATCTCGATGAGGAGCCACCGGGAAATATAAGTGGTGTTGGAGCGGCTGGACGGGCGTTGTAAAAGCGTTGGGCGCCTGGAAGTAACCTGGCCCGTGGCCACCGAGCGTAGGGTCTTCTGCGTAAGGGTTAAATTGAGGAGTGGCGAGGCCTTGATTCACGGTAAATGGGTCATATGGGATCCCGCTATCTTGGGCGGAGCCATTTGTCGCAGTCTGCCTGATTAGCATTGTCTCAGCCTGTGGCGTGATTCTGTCTCACAGTAGTGTTGATATCAAAAGTAGGTGTGAATTCGCGGGCAGACGCAGGATTAAACAGGCTGCTATCGCCATCTTGCAGGCCCACGGGGGTGGCAGCTTCGCATAATGTCAGTCAAGAATTATCAGGACACACAAGGTTTCGTACAGCCTAACCCACGTGGAGTAAATGCGGGAGCACTTGCAGCCTGTGAAGAGAATGTCGGCTTCTTGCTGCCTATGCTGGCGGGTGTGAACGACGGCGAGTCGACGTTTAGTGATTTTTTAGATCTGGATTTGTCGCTGTCAGCCATCCTGTGGGATAATTGGAATATATCCGTGGATTAGAGACTATAATAAGCCTTTTGAAGATTGACCGAAGTGTAAAGAAAGATGAGACGGCGGGATAAAAGATAGGATATGGTCAGGATGTGTAGGTAGTTAAGTATGGAAGACCTTGTAAGTCAATGAACAGATCAAGGTATGGCTTGGAAAACCTTTGGGGAAGTCGGCAGAAAAGTCATTTGTGAGGATGAAGGTAAGCGTCAGCCGCTGAGCAAAACGACGAGGCAGGACCATAAGTGACTGCTGTGAGCAATGAAGCCGCTACGGGCTCAAAATGCGGCAGTTGCGTCCCTTGATTGGAGTCTCTCAAATCACATTACCAACTTATTCAGCGAACATGGGTACCTAGCGACGGGTAGGGACTTTTCTGACTGCCATGTGTAACCTAATGAACCAAGCCAAGTCGAATCTTGACACAGCGAGCTTTCGCATGATGGACCACCACCAAGCACCAAATGATCATGAGCAAAAAGTAACCTACATATCTGAATTGGAGTTATTTTTGTTTTGATCATGGCTGAACGCGCAGCCTTGGTCTTCGTAGCGACAATGACCATAAATAAGTACGTTCCGGCACAAGGTATCTTTATTCTCTAAAAACGCCCAGGTCAGTGTTTGTTTAGACTGGAGAATAGACAGGGCGTGTCTATGGTCGGAAGTGCAAACGAACCTCGTCCCTTTGGTCTCGGAGACCCGACTTGGCGTCGTAGATCGGCCGGTTGATACCGCGATGTCGCCATGGTCAGTGGTTTATAGTGTTGAAGATAGTGCAGCCCCTTGGCCGAGTTTACGACGTCTACACGCAAGGATGCTGTGTTAGCAGAGAGCAGAAGGCAATGGCGGTCTTGCACGAAGAACAAAGCCGATGGGATCTGGACCGAGTACTAACAAAGACAGCACCTACTTGACTCTGGCAAGCATCTCCCATGGTTCAATGGCTCGAGGCGACTGGCCGCCCATGGAGGAACGAGACGGACGGCGGGGTTTCAACGGCGCTGCTAACCGGAGCAGCGACGAAGTCGAATAGAGCGCAGGAAGCCAACGGCCGTGTTCAGGAGAAACTAGGCGCGGGCCGTCGCCTCTTGTAGCGGTAACAAGCAGTTGCGAGGTCGGGGGAGAAGACGAGAGGTAGGTGAGGTTAGGTAGGTATGTAGGAGTTGGACAAGTGTGGATGTGGGCGGTGGGGGGCACTTTTGGTGGAGGGACTGGCGCGCAAGACGACCTATTGACCAGCGAGACAGGACAGTCAGTTCGCGAGTCTTGGTTCCAACAACACCGCGCTTCAGAGTATCTCTCCCGCAGAATTGGTATGCAAAGATACATGCAGCGTCCCCCGCGGCATGACGCCAACCTGAACCCAGCTTGTTCCCATCCTTGGTGCTAGGTTCCAAGTTAGTACCCGCTACCTACCTGTACCTACCTATATGCAATACAATAAGGCCGAAGAATAGCCAATCCAGCGGGTTTAATCTTGGTAGGTACTAATGTATGTATTATTCTGTACCCCATACTGATAAGCCAAGCTCTGACGCGCTCCGATGCCATCATTCCTCCATCTCGTCTAGCTCTCTTAACCATCCCCAATGATCATTAACACGGGACCCAAGTCATGGCAATAATTCTCCCATTCATGCCTCGTGAACATTCAAGTACATTTTCAAAGAGTGCATAAACCCAACCAACAATTAGAACCTAGGGCAACCTTCAAGAGGTACGCTTGATCTACAGATCCGGAACCTTCTTTCTCGTCTTGTGTAAGAACAACGTGGGGTCACCGCCACGACCGAAACGCAAATCGCATTGTCTCCTCCCACGTACAACAGTTGCAAAAACTAGAACTTCACACATTAGCTTACGGCTCAAGCTCACGAAACGACTTCGTTTACGACCAAGGTCAAGGTGGCTGGGCGGAAATCACAACTATAGCATGGACGAAGGTGAAATCGACTTGGGACAGCTGTCCTCTACTCAGCAAGAGGCCCTCAACCAATACACTCAAGTCACAAATCAAGAAGTTAACGAAGCCATTCCACTTCTGAGGCGATCAGAATGGAACGTTCAGGTATGTGTTTTTAGTTCAATATACAGTTCTGGGTACTCTAACGCTGGCTCGCAGATCGCAATCGCCAAGTTCTTCGATGGTGAAACGGCCGACCCAATAGCTGCAGCGCAGCAAGAAATCCCTCGAGCGATAGCACGGCATGAAAATCTGCAAGAAAGTCTCTTCCATGAGGCAGCGCGTCCCTCCCGTGCCTCACCACGGCAGCGCACTGATCTAGCGCCACGAATCGTTCCCCAGAACTCGGTCACAAATAGGGCTCCCTGGCTTCTGGGTCTGCTTCTAACACCTTTCAGTCTGGGATGGAGAGCTGCCTCAACACTTTTTCGAACCCTGATATATGCGTTTTCGTTCCTACCTGCATCAATTCGACCACGTGCTGTAACAAGCAGAATATCAACCGGCTTCAGGGGCACCAATGGCCGACGACCTCTAATGCCACGGGATACAGCCTCGAGGTTTAAGAGAGAATTCGAGGAAGAATATGGGGAGAACGATTTGCCGTTTTTCGAGGGCGGTGTCGCTCAGGCGCACGACCAAGCTAAGAAGGATCTCAAGTTCATGCTTGTGGTGCTCTTGTCTCCCGAGCATGATGATACCGAGTCCTTTGTCAAGGAGACTCTACTATCACCGGAAGTGGTCGCTTTCATCAAGGACCCTTCCAATAACGTTCTACTTTGGGGCGGCAACGTGCTCGACTCTGAAGCTTACCAGGTAGCTCAGGAGTATATCTGTACCAAATTTCCTTTCTCGGCATTGGTTTGTCTTACGCCAAAGGAGGGTAGCACTCGTATGGGGATCGTCAAGCGTCTTGTTGGGCCCATGCCGTCAGCTACTTACCTTTCTGAAATTCGAGCAGCTATCGAGAAGTATGGCGCTGATCTTGACGGAGTGCGGGCTGAGCGAACAGCTCAGGAAGTCACAAGAAATATACGAACCGAACAAGATTCAGCCTACGAGCGATCCCTTGCTATTGACCGCGAGCGTGCTCGGCAAAAGAAGGAAGCAGCAGCGGCCGCAGCCGCAGCAGAAAAACGCGCCTTGGAAGAAGCGAATGCTGCGGCGTTACTTGAAGAGAAATGCGGGAAATGGAAAGCATGGAGAGCTACAACGATTGTGGCCGAACCGCCAACTAGCGAGAAGAATGTTGTGCGAGTCGCTCTCAAGATGCCCGAGGAATCGGGCATCGGCCGAATAGTGCGTCGTTTCCCCCAAGATGCATCTCTGGAAGACATGTATGCTTTTGTGGAGTGCTACAGCGTTCTCCGCCAAGACGACGCAACGGTAGGTGACAGGCCGGAAGATTACGAGCACGAGTACAAGTTCAGAATTGCCTCGATCTTGCCCAGGGAGGTGTACGAGCCCAGCACGACGGTGACAATGGGAGAGAAAATTGGAAGGTCTGGGAATCTGATTGTAGAAAACGTCTCACCAGACTCGGAAGATGAGTCGGATGACGATGATGAAGATGAGGAGACGGAAGCTGTTCAGTAGAAAAGGCTGTGAAGCGCTGACAGGATCCTTGTTAGCTGTTGAGCTTCTACAAAGCAGTCCAAGATGTCAACTTCTGATAAGAATTAGATGCGGTTGGCAAAGTAAACCCTCACTATGTTACTGGCAATATCCACCGTGCCGCTTTGTATTAAACTCTGGTTTACATGTTGCACTGGTCCAAGTAAATTGCCGAAAGGGCGACAAAGGTATGTCACCTTTATTGGACTTGCGCAACTCGAACTGTGCTGCTGAAAGACACGGCAATATCCGTGTCATTGAAGATATAGGGAGCCAGGTGTTTCAACAACGGTATTGCGGAACATAGTCTATGCACTTCAAGCTCAACCTGTAACGACCAATTTGTCCATTTTGACATCCTGTGCTGTAACTGAAGAACAGCGCCCGTTGTTCAGAAGACTTGACCGGCGGCTATGTTTTGAGTATATAGCAGAGGTGGCGGTCTAACCAAACGAGGGATACAAAATACCGGTTCACAGTGGAGATAGCCTTGCATATGGCGCTTCTGCATGATATCGAAAACGACACGCTTTATGGAGATGTTCAAGAATTGTGACAAGTCCCAAGGTAAAGCCAAGACGCGATTGTCACTCGTGTTACTCGGCGGCGATGCCCAGGGAGGGGTTGATTGCGTAGGGTGATGAGGCTGTGCAACAGAGGCCTCTTTAGAATGAAGAAAAAGATGGAGGAATCCCTCGACAATTGATTAACTTGGTTCAATGTCAAGGCTCGCAGTTTTAACTTGCTTCACAAGCCCAGGTTTCAATACACCTTCTTAAGCTTCCCATATGTTTCTCCTTGACCTGGAAAAGGACCCTGCAAATCGTTGAGCTTTAACAGCCTAAGTCCAGCTTTAAGCCCAACAAGTGGGTGACGCACGGGGCGGCATTAGCGAGCGGCGCATCACGGACCCTTTGACAAGTCCGAACGACCTCGAAATCAATAAGCACAAGCAACAACCAGGAAAGAAGAGGAAGAAGAAATCGAGAGACGATAGAGCGGTTACAATACAGTGTTTTTCGCAGTTGTTCTTCCCCGCTACAGCACTCATCGAACATTCAACTCTTCTCACTCTATCCATAAGTCTCCAGGGATCAATACCCTTGCTACTCTCAGACAACGGCGCCAATCATTCGACACTTGCTCCAATCCAACATCGTCAGCTCTGCGAAACAAATTAAATCAACCAACACCATCCACCGTTCGTTTCTGAAACTACGAGAGCATTGGATTGGATGCTCGGCGCCTTCCCATTTAGGCCTTAATTTCCCTCCATCTTTTTTAGATATCGCATCGAATCTCTATCTCTTCAACATCGATTCGTTGTCTCACCGTCACATCTAGGCAACCTCTCGTCGCCCGCCTCCTGTCCACAAGCACCCGATCACCATATCCAAAAAGCCGCCCGCTGCGGCGCAAGGCCCCGACGCAGTCATGAAATCTATGAAGGGTCTCGGTATGAGCAAGATGCTCGGAAGCATCAGAAAGAAAGCAAGCAATGTTTCGAATCGTATGTGTCTATGTACGCCAGCAAAGCAGCCTTGCGACTCGCAAGGCTCAGGCGGCGCAAAGCAAACACTGAGCCCGTACTAACATTTGCAGGAACATCCGACGGACCCTCCGGAACATCACCATCAGGGACAACGCCCGCTGGCTCGCCTGAGGCTACAGCTCATAATAGTGTGGTATGCCACCGTGTCACCGCGCAACCTTGCGAAACCACCCGCGTCGTCTAGTCGTTGCTGACTGAACTTAGAAAGCGTTCTGCGAGTCTGGGGGAAAGGCAAAGGTAAAACACCACCAGTCATCACATAACGTCTTGCAAAGTATTTTCGCTAACCTCATGCGTTTCTGTGAGACAGCAAGATGAGGTTCTTTTCCTCCCTCCTATCGTCGACGCCGCCGAGTCCTCTCCCGCCGCTGCCGCTGAATGCGCGCGCTTGATCCGCAAGTACCTGTCGAAAGACTACTTTTCAAGACCATCATGGCAATACAATGCAGTCATGCTGCTACGCATCCTGACCGACAACCCCGGTCCGACCTTTACGCGAAACTTGGACCAGAAATTCGTCGATACTGTGCGCTCGCTCCTCAAGCACCTGAAAGATCCTAGCGTTCGCCAGATCGTGATGGAAACTCTCGATGACTTCCAACACTCCAAAGCATACGACGAGAACTTAACGTTGCTTATCTCAATGTGGCAGAAGGAGAAGGAAGAAGCCCACAAGAACTATGGCGTATGTCTACAAGATTTACATGTGCAAGCGAGCCGGACTAATACAAGCTGTCGCAGGGACCACAACAACCGATGATGTCGCCAGGCGGTTACAATACTTCTCCTCCTGCCCAAAACCCGCACTCCCAAAATTACTTTGCGAGACACCATACAAACAAGCGACTACCCGACCCCATCGAACTCGCCAGCCGACTTGAAGAAGCCCGAACGTCGGCCAAGCTCCTTGAGCAGGTTGTTATGAATACACCTCCCGGCGAGATTCTCGACAATGATCTCATTAAGGAATTTGCCGATCGATGCTCGAGCGCCTCTCGCAGTATTCAGGGTTACATGACATCCGAAGATCCCACACCCGACAACGATACAATGGAGAACCTAATCGACACCAACGAGCAGTTGCAGACTGCGCTTAACCAACACAAGCGCGCTGTCCTCAGCGCTCGTAAGCAGCTGGGCCTTAACGAACAAACCGACTCCCAATCGCCGAGCGTGACCCCTCAGCTTCAGCCCCAACAACAGCCGGAGTCTCAGTTCCAGGCCAATGGAATTAGTACTGACCATTATTTCCCCAATGCGTCATCTTCAAATTCTGGCCAGAACAACGGCAAGGGCAAAGAGACACAGTCTTACTCGCCCCCTCCAGGTCCTCCACCGAAGGCAGGCGAAGGAAGTACAAGTCGACCATACGATGAATCTGCCGAGAACCCATTCGCAGACCCTCAAACAGGCGGTTCTGCCCCCACAACGGCGGCGTACCAGTATTCTGAGGAACAGCGTCTTGCTACTGAGCCCTTTCACCCTGGCTTTAGGCCAACGGAAAGTTATCTAGGCCGCCAGGACAGCGCCATTGGCAAGGTTCATATGCACGGCGCCGGTGCTTCGACCCCATCAGCCCAACCACCTGCACAGCAACGACTCGACGAGGTCTCAGATGACGATGATATCTACGATGCACCCAGCGGCCCTCCGCCTAAGAGTAAGGAGCCCATGTACCGATATTAACGGTGCAGCTGAGGTGTGAGACGACCGGCTTGGTAACAGTTCTCGAAATATGCGTTCCGTTTATCGAATTTGCTAGAGTGTGCCGCATTGCTTAATTTCAAGATATCAAAGGCTCGGGCCGGGGAAACCCCAGGCCAATGAGAAGACGGATATCCGCCTTTGTTGAATGGTGGATGTTTCATTTTATTTTGGTTAGGCATATTGGTATTGTCGTGCATGCATGCATTGGCTGGCACGGCGAAAGGCAGATTCCCATAGCGTTCTCTTCTGTTGTGTTGTACCTAATGTGTTATTCAGGGCTAGAGCATCAATACCATCTTCAGCCTTTAAAGGCGTTTCACCAGTAGTACAATTGTCTCTATCGAGGTGCATTCGCTTTGCCCACATGATTGTTTTCTAACGATCTAGCAACCACTGGTTATATCAGTGCGACAAAAAGAGGACACATGTTTCAACCCAACGATCCCCATGATTGAAGGGATTTCCACGTGTAGAACGCAACGCCCACTGAAGTAAAATGTACCCAGGCGTCCAAGAGTAGTACAACCCTCATTCCCGGCCCATTGTTGGTTCACGGTCAATGCGGATACTCTTAACAATCCAGCAGGTCGGAGTGTTAGAGACGAGCAACAATAGGTTTCAAGCTTGGTCGGACAAAAATAGAGGGCCATGCATGTCTTGTTAGGGTTCACTGCAGATGCAGGTCTCATGGCCCCAGTCCCGGACTCGACAGCGTGGCCAAGGTCTCATTATCGTTCGTGAAGGTCGTACCGATTGGATCAAGAAGATGGAGACGACGAATGGTGACTGGTCCGTCCAGTAGAACTACGTTGAGACGATGCTATTCAGTGTTAAGAAACATAAAAGTATTGGATATGGTTAGATATTCCAAAGCACTAGGCGATATGGGGTGGAGATATCTTTCTCTGCATAGTTGAGGGCGAATCGATCCTTCGTCTTTCTTTCTTCTTCAGAACAAGCAATTATGCCCTCTTGTTTATTTGCCGTTTGACACGATGTGGTGGTTGCAATCGATCGTCCAGAGTCCCGGCCCATCTATGTGCTCCGCCGATTCTTCTTCGGCTGCAGACCTTGACAGACTGGACCTTCCGGGATCGATGCGGTACTGTACAGTATAGTAGGTTGTTGTCAGGAGCCCCTGTCAAGATTCCCAGGATCTTGGACTGCTAACAGACGTTGTGATTGCCGTTCTCGACACGGCGACTAGTGGATGTAACCCTGGCCAGCGTCTACCGAACCAGTCGCATTTAACGGCGCCCAACACATAGCACAACCCCTGTCCACTCACCTGCAGCATGCAGTTTTCAGCTTGAACAATATGATAGAACGGGTTTTCTGTCGCGAAGTGAGATGATGACAGAATATCGGGAAAAACGAACCTAGAAGCAACGCGGCTTCCTCCACCACACCATGTTGTTGATCGTTGATGCAATCGAAAGGGGACAACCTATGCCATGGTGGAATTTTGCTGACGTTCAAGAGACTCAGCCTTGAGTGATAAACGCAGATGCAAGTGATACGGTGGACATTCGAGAAGCATGACGAATGCACAAATCTGCTTGTGGCCCTTGTGCCCCGCTGGCTGAGGGGACATGAGAAGGAGAAAATGGAGGCGGGCATGCATGGGTGCGCCGAATTGCAAGTTGTCGATGATAATACGTGCCTAGGTTAGTTACTAGGTATCTCGGGTCAAATGTCAGGGATTGCAGTGGCCAACCCAACCCGTCTTGACTTATTAGACGCGTATGTGAGACCAAGCTTTACCCAGTATCTGGAGTATCAAGAAACTTGGGCTTGTTTCGAGTAAATGAGTAACCCGTGCTGAAAGAGGAAATTACCTGTCTGTTAACCCCATGCTTCCTTCCAGAATAATACCTACCTACCTACCCAGGACCGCACCGATCTCAATCTTATTTACAAGGAAGGATTAAGGCCTGCTATATCACCGCACCTACCTTTCCTGAGAAAAAGCACCGTTAAAGGAACCAGGGAAGGTAAGGTGGGTTAGTATCTGTAGATATCACATGACAGCTACCTTAGTACCATTAGATAACTTGGCTGCTTGGTCAGTATCCGTGGCCTGGAAGAGCAGGGTTCAGTACAACAAAGGTCTTTCTCAACTTCAGTCCACTAACTTGAAAATGCATTGCATATATCTGTATTGACATCCAGCCAGGAGTACCAACAACATGATATCCATTGCAAGGGAAAGGCTTGCTGCCGACGGAATTCCGTTGAGGACGGTTCATGCAGAGCATCAAACTGGTGAATGGGGTATATTTGGAATGTTGATCCTGACATGGGCCAAATTGGGTTTGTTCAGACATTGGCCTTGACATTAACTAACATCGACATAAACATCAGCAAGGATCTCGGAGGAATGCGACACACGATGCGATTGACTGTTCAAGTTCCCCCCTGTTCCCCGCCGCGCGCCGCACCGTGGTCTGGGGCGTCTCGGTGCCAGCGATTGGTTCCGCGTAGAGGCGCCATGAGGGGCCACCGTTCCCTCCAGCTGGGTCCCCGTTTTACCGTTTTGGGTCAATCTTGCGAACGACACTCAAGCCTTGACTTTTCTGCTTGTACGACTAAGATGGACGGAATCGGGAGGTGCGTGCCCGCTCACGATACGCACAAACGGTATAGATGCCACAAATCATTCCACTCGGTTCGCCTATGTCACAGGCTACAGCAAGCTTGCTCTCTCCCATGGGTTGAAGATTGGACCTAATTCGACTGGATTGAACTGGACTGGACTGATTTGCTTGTGTACGCAGCATTTCTTGACATCCGCATTATGGTTCTCTCGATTCGACTCGATACGACACGAGATACAGCAAGCATCGTGCTTCACTTATTTCTTGGCCTGGCCCCCCGCTCAACGGCCGAGATTGTGTTGTCATGCCCGTCCCTATTTGCTCAAGATGGTTGAGCCACGGCTTGAGCCTCTCTCCCCAATACGTTCCATTCTCTTTACAGAATGACGCATCATGCTCATACACACTATCACACGACTCTTCCTTTCATGTACTCGCTGCACTGTACCTGATGTCGTTTTACCCACCATGTCTCTACCTTGAGTACTTTATTCGTCCAGAGGCTTTAGCCGTCTCCGTCTACATATTGTCATAATCAACAGCTGGCTCTTGATCTGTCTGGTTCTGGTTCTGATTCTGGTTCTGGTTGTTGCTGTTGCTGTTGTTATGGCTCGAGCTTTGATCTGTCACCTCTCCAACTTGGACTAGAACACCCTTGTTTCTCCTTCATCTACACTTCGCGTCTTTGCTTGCTTTAGCTTCCTCTCCACATGCAATTTACCCATGTTTTGCTACATCGTTTTCGCTTCAGAAGCTCAATTATCTCCACATATCCATACATCCACCCTGAGTGACTGACTCTTTAGTCGCTCAAACTGTCTCGAGATATCCCAGCTCCTGTCTGTAATTGTTTTACATTCTTGCTTTTGTCTGTGGCATGACCGGGTGTGTCCAGTTCCTCAGTTTCTAGTCAACCTTCTCCCCTTCACGATCTTTCCATCTCATTCAACCCAACATAACTTCTTATATTATGACCCTCCTTCTTTTGATCAAAGGACATGTACATACATAGATGATCCTGGTGACCATCTCTCCACCCCTCCCCGTTCTGCTTCCAAATCCCAGCAAACCAACCCTGCTATGGTTCCGTCTTGTTGGAACCGCCTCGAGGACCCATCCCTCCATGTCGAGCGAGGGTTTTTGTCAATTCCCAACCCGCATGAGGCTTGACCGTCTTCCATCCTTCGTTACTTTCGCCTCAACTAGTCTAGTGTCATAAAACAAAGAAGTAGAGTTTACGCCCGGTACTCATTCCCGAGCTGCCATATTAGGTCTTAGGTGGGCGACTTATACATAGCCAAAGCAACCTCCCGCCTGTCACTTCTTTAATAATAAATCGCAGTTCCGAATCGGTTTCCTCTGCCAAACATATCATTTTGGCTCTTTTACTCTTAACCAGGCTGATCTGTCTTATCATGCTCTCTACAACTGAGTTGTTGGTTTCTCGACCCCCCATCACTCTATCGTACTCTGTACCACCAAGTCGATCTTGCTTCTCATTCAAATCACCCAATTCCTCCATTTGTATGGACACTTCGACCGGGACACCACCTTCGCCAAGCCTATCCTTGAACTGCCTCAGCTCAGAACTTATCGCCCTCATTTTCGAACAGGTATGTCGCAGGATTCACAATGGCGTGGACATGAGTGCAATTCTAATTTTTTGTCTGATAGCTTCGGGATCTAGACTCCCATGCCCTCACGTCTGTGCGTCTAGTTTCAAAGCGACTCGACGCCATCGCTGCACCTATCGCATACCGATTTCTGACCCTGAATGTGGCTCTTGTCGCACCAGATGCTGCAAGAAGACATCCTGATGTCTTCCGTCACATCTCCAATCTCACGAACCATGTCATAATACCAAGTAATTTGAACTCCACCGGTATCAACAGCTTATTATCCTGCATCAAGCGATTGAAATCTGTCCGGTACTGATTCCCATTCGCGGATACACCATAAGTTTACTGACAATCTTAATAATAGCTGGCGATATGTGGATGGCGACGTTCCTGTCACAGGACTATGGCTCCCTTCATGTCTTCGCCGTTTACAAAACTGTGATCCGAACAGTACACAGCTACATATCGAAAATCTTCCTCTACGACGAGAATACGAGAATAATTTGTTGGAAACATTCATTCGATCAATTCCTGCCGAGCTCTTGACATCATTGAAGCTTGCCAACTCAACTCCGGTCCTGTCAACTCGGCTGAACTCGCTGAAGCAACTCGTTGTTCAAGCTCGACAACTCACCACATTATGTTACGAAGATCGTGGCCAAGGCACATGCTTCAACTTCTCCCCGGGGGAAAAGATGTCACCGATTAGCAACTTACTGTTACGGTCGTACGACTGGCAGCATACAGCCGAGGACGTCGCAGAACATTGGGACTTCTCTGGGATACAATCCCTTGAGTTGGTTTCGGTGCCTATCTTCAATTTCCTGAAGTCAGTATGCCTCCAAGATTTTTCTGAGCTTCATACTCTGCATGCGGAGGATTACAGCGCCCATTTATCGGATAAGAGAGAAGACGCCACCGTTGCTTTGAACTTGTTGATAAAGGACCACATCAAAGCACTTGAGGTGTTAAATATTACTTGCCATACGCAACTGTTTCAACTAGATGCCATTGCAGCACACAGGAATTCGTTACAAGTTTTGCGATTCAGAGATCATGTCGGGTTTTCTGAAGACGATCAAAGATGCCCAACACTCCCTCCAAGTGGTCTGGCTGGTCTTGGTCAGCAGTTGAAGTTTGTTCACACACTCGAGCTCGACCTAGACACAAGGCTATGCGATCCCTACACCTTTCTCCGAGCGGTGTGTGCCTTTCCAGCAGTGCACACGCTCACACTACATGTTCAGACCATGATTCAGCCTTTAGATGAGGTGGCTCCAGGAATCGATCGGGATTACGAGGCGGCGATGAAAACATTCCAGCTACTCGTACAGGAAAAGGAACGATTGGGTGTTTGCACTCCCTGGAAGCATATTGCCGTTAATGTGGGGGGTTGGAAGCGAGTGATGATTCGCAGGCTGGGCGGTATATGGCGACGAAGAAACAACATGGGTATATACGCCGAGAGGTGCTTTGTCCTCGAGCGAGATACACAGAGTGGAAGAATAGCGGTTCATGAGGAGGTTTGCGTCGAGCCCACGAGTCATGGAGGGAGCCCAAGCCCCTGAGGACATCAGTTCGGCGCGTTTCAGACATCACCTACATGATACCTTCGCCAGTCAGGTATTGAAGTACCACCACTATATTGCTTTCTCATTTATCTGGCATACCTCTTGCCACAAACAAAGGCACAAGCAAGCCGTTTGCGAAATTGCGACAACGCGCTTCAGCCCTGTCCCGACCACCAGTCAAAACAACTCAGGATGAAAGCCCACATCACCAACAAATATTATAATTAGATACTTCTACTCGACAAAGCGTTTAGATCTAGTAACGAGAGAAATGACATAATGAATACAAAATACTTATTGCTATCTAGTTCGTACCACATCATACATCGTATGTATTTCCAGTCAAGTTTTGTCTTTTGCAATTTTGACTCATGGAGTCGCCCTTGAGCCGTGCGTCTTATGATGAATGCATGTATATACTACTAAATATCAATTGCCTGAGCGTTGCCACAGCTCTGACTTGTTGTAACAGTTACAGTCGTCCGAGTCATTAATAATATTTGCTCCCTAGTCATGTACAATGTCTGTTATTGAAGTCTGCGCAGTCTTCTGCGCCGCTCTTTTGACATACCACCTTATGCGGTATCACCAAGCGTCTCGTTCGTTCCAAGTCTTTTACAGTACTATATTAATCGCTATCTCATCTTTATATAGTTACATAACTTCCAGTGGGATATTGGACAAGATGGCAGTGTTCACCCCACGGTGTCAAACTTCACTTCTTCTAGACAATACAGTGAAGAGCAATCGCAAGCTGTGCGATCATTCTCACGACGCCTTCTCACCTGAGAATAACGAGATCGACATCACCACTATTTTGTCCAGCAAACTGGATCATATACTCTGTCTATCTTGCTACAGCGACTACATCATGCTGCTCGAGGGATCTGGTAGCCAGCGGTGTCAATGTTGTGCATAACGTCGCGTTGTAGCACGCATAAACAGCTTCAATTAACTACTAGGATTAGAAGATTATACTTGAACTATCTCGGGAATATACAGGGCAGAACAAACTCTTTCGCCTGATAGCATGGCGGCAATTCGTCGAGCAGTCTTCACATCATGTTAAGTAGTCGCGCCATTTAAGTCGAATGTACTTTAATGTAACTTTCCATCGTCTATAGTATACCACTGCTACTCAGGTACCTTAACAATACTTTGTCTGAGTTTCATACATCGTGACCTTGGGAAAAGGGATGCGGTCGCAACTGTGACAAACAAGGTCACTGATCAAGGACTCTTCGCAGTATCGTGTAATTCACCCATAAGCACTACAACAACCATATTTGATAGACAATAATTGGCTAAACGAAACTCTTATAGTGGTGTACTCTCATACGTATGGCGTTGTGCGTTGAATGCCACTCGTGCCAACAGGCTTCATCTAAAGCGAAACATACCACATGACACGGCCAAGGACCGCTGGTTAATTCATACTGCAGTTTTGACACTAAGAAACAATTCCATCATTGGCATACCTCAATTATATACTCAATTAGGGTCTGGGACATATGAACTCATCGCTCCTGTTCCAGCGGCGATGACACGACGCCACTCCTCCAGCGACCTGCCAATCAAGCTAAGAAGGCTTTTGCTTGCTCAGCCGTGTCTAGACAGGTCATTGTCACTCGATAGCAGGGCCTATGTCGTGTTGCCCTTGCTTGTCATTTCCAGTGACATCACTGCTATAGCCCTCATCTTGCATTGACCTAACACGATTAGGCCCACCAAGTATCGCACTGCGCGAGTTGGAGATGATACCACGATCGTCCAATGTCTACGGAAGCCTGCCTCATGGGAGTCGTCGTAGCCTTCAGCCATGAAAGGCTTGCGCGTATCAGTCAATGCTGAAAGCCTTTAACTTGCTTGAATTCTGTTCCTCTGGTGCCCCAACCTGATGCTGAAGTAGCCCGTCTTTTTGCTCCAGGCCTGGAAGACACAACTCGGTCCTGGTTAACTTACCGGGAAGTCTGGTTAATTGTATCGAATATAGTCCAACCAAGAGAAGGCGATGCACAAACAAACCACTAAAAGTAATTACAGCCGATGGCTCTCAAGCTACACTTAGTCACCTTGACTAGACACCTTGAGTACCTCAACCGTTGGTGAGATGATGGCTGAATAGGGTAAGCTAGCGCTTCCTTGCCCCGTCTCATAATTCGGGTCCAACTAAAGACAACCCCTGTCGCATGTTGGTCCATCCCTTCTTTTCCCGCGCGGCCCTTCCCGTCCCTTCTCATCAATCAGCGATCGCCAATCGATACATCATGGCGGTTTATGGGCCGTCAACCAAATGTTCTCAACTCTCTGAGGCCAGCAATACCGGAACACGAACTCGAGGCAGGCCGGTGTTTACCGCAGAGATAAGAGCCAGATAATGTACTCTCACACACAGTGTGGAGCGTCTGTCGTGCTCGCCGGCCCCCCGGCCCGGCCGCATTAGCCTCGCTAAGGTGACAAACAACACTCAAGCGAAACGTACGAAAGTGGGAACCAGGGTAGAGCGAGACATGGGCTTGTGGCAAGAGGATGGCGAGGACATAGGTCCGGTATCTACGATTGATGCGCTAAGCGGTTTGATGCAGTTTGCAAGTGTGTACATAGTAGGCTCAAGGGCTCACTTCAAATTTGGCCGATGAGATGGGACCAAATAGTGAGTCAGAAGAATCAAACAAAGGAATCGAGAAAGGGTGTCGAGAACAAAGACTGAAACAATAAACAAGAGAAAACACTCGATGATAGAGACTGCTCCATGCCGGACTCGTTGCTAGTATCTCAGGATTACTCCTCTCTTCCAGAATCCAGAGAAGGGGCAATGACAGTGAGCCCATAGACTGGATATCACGTTCCAAATAACGATCCCACACCAAGATTGACAGTGGATACGAGTATTGGCCAGTATCAACGCGTCTCTGTACAAGAGCTAGGAAAGGGTTTCTCTAGGTTTTCGCATCCCCTTCTCCATGGTTGACTTCAACCTAGGGCAGCACCCTGACAAAGTTTCTGAAATTGTTGTGGAGCATATAAAGACTGCAGCTAAGTATAGCATGGCAGGTCGTTGGCGTGGTCGAGCCAGAGTCACAACTCGACCAGCGAGACAATACCAACACTAGTTGGATATTCTGGCAACTAACGACAACCAAACGATCCGGGAACACAGAGACAGACAATGTGGTTGTGACAGCCGGCCTTGGTGCATGTTATCCATGAAAGCCAAGTTGCGTTGGCAAATTACTGCCGACGCTTCCCAAATAATCATCTACGCAACGTGTGGAAGAACGAACTGCTATTCTTTTACGAAGCATAGATGATTGAAACTCCCAACTTCCGAATGGGTGGGCCCATTGCTTTCTCTACCAGTGTAGGGTTATAGAATTCGTTCGTCGTCGAGTCACAAATTGATCCGTCAGGTCGTTGTTGAACAGTCCAGTTCCTGGGCGACTGAAAGAGAAGGATCGAGTTTGACAGGCAAGCTGTATAGACCATGGCAGTGTTTGGGATTCCAGCTTGTTTCGAGTCTGCATAATGATGGTTTCCAAGTCAGCACAAGTTCCTCCCAGGACTGGCAATGAAGAACAAATTGTTTGTTGAGCCATGATCGAAAGAGACACTGACAGAGCTTGCGGCGAAGACATACTTTCGGGGATAGCTCACCATGACGGGGAAGATCCTGCCGCAGCTTGGTCGGCTGAGCGGCTGGTCTGTTGCCCGTTATTTCGAGCTTTGTGGCAAAGGAAGCTCGGCAAAGCTGTCTAGTCCAACCTGTGTAAAGGTACAGGGCCCAGACTTCTCTTTCCAAAGCCTGCCGTAGGCAACTCGTATCACAGGGCCAAGAACCACTGGATATACGAGCTCGTCAAAGGAAGTGCGTGGCGTCAAGTATCAGGACGAGGCAAAAAACAACGAAGCAGGCAGCGTTCGCGGCTACTGTTTGCCAGAATATCTGTCGGTACTCGCCTCCGTCATCATGCTATCGCCACAATCGTCTAGCTAGCTGATGCTCTTTGCGATTATTGTTTCGTCCGGATCTAGAAGAAAGAGGAGACAGTGATTTATTCTCGTCCTTGGGATGAAGGCGGCGACTCCGTTGATTCTGGAAAGGGATCGAAGTTTGGTTGCGGAGTTGGAATCGGCAAAACGGCGATTAGGAGCGAGAAGTTGGTTTAACAGGCAGCTTTTGTCGTTGAATTTTCAATTACAGTTGTAGTTGCCGTTGTAGTTACTTGCATTTACTTGCATTTACTTGCACTTGGCACGATGGACTCGTTACTTCCCGTTTTCCAATGGCACCGTCATCCCGTGACGTCCCGCCTGGCCGCCCGGAAGTGGAAAGTTTCTGGCTTGAATCGAATATCTTGCGGTTCTTTCCACCACCAGCTTTTGGAGCAACGCCTCGTCCACAACAAGAGAGAACAATAAACTCAGCTCGCCAGAACCGGTCTGTTTCCACTCCCGTTCGCGGAACACCCGAGAAGCCATTCCCGCGCATTCGGACCCTTTATCCCACCGAAACAAGTCTACATCTTCGAACCTATCGTCATCTGCATTCCAGTGACCCTCCGACCGCTCTTTTAAACGTACGCTCTCGGCCAGGTAGTCTGCTTGGCAGGAAAGAGACAGACAGAAAGAAAGACGGTGAAGCTTCTGTACACGCCCACCAAGGAAGAAGCGGCACCGATGCGTCCCGGCGGGATGGCAACGGAGTTGATGATCTGGTTGAAGGAGGGGTAGGTAAGAATAGAGGCTTCTCTAAAGTTCATGTGGAAGAAGCTTAAATCTGGTTTGATTTCCAGGGTATTGGGTATGGGCGTGTTCGAAGGCGGTGATATGATGGTGATCGCTCAAGAGGGAGGATCATCAAAGGGCAGTTATCAAACAGTGCAAAACAGCAAGGGATGGATAGTTTCTCACGAGTATGGATTCTACGAATCCAAAGTCGATACTTGCCCCTGAGCCAGCTGAAAGCCAGGTAGTAAACCCTCCTAAACGACATTTGCAAGTCTGTTCTTGTTTATTTCTGCTTGCATCTCCAACTTGTTAAGGTTTCCTTTGTGGCCAAGTCTCGAGCGTCATTCGATAACAAATGAATGTCTGAGACAATATTCTCGTATACAATCCAATACGTGTTTTCTCTCCCTTCTTCCGGTACATGTCTTGGAGAGTCGTCACGTTCCGTCGGGACGGTCCATAGTGCTTGTTCCATGGGTACCCAGCTAACTCGTGGTCTGGCACGTACAGCACTACAGCTTCATTCTTTGAAACCTTGATCGAGCTTTCGTGTACATAGTAGCTGATTTTGCTACAAAGCCTCCCTTTCTAGCTGGGTGGCCATCGGGGTTATTTTTATTGGTATTCTGGCACTTGGAAACTCTGGTGCGTTCCTCGCCTAGATGCTCTTTATTCTCGCAATCTCATTTATCTGCTTCTACGTGCCTGTCAATGAAACACTGCGTGCGTCGGCCTTTTTTCAATCCACACGGATAGGGGCCACGACAGGTAAACACGAACAATATCAACTCGACAGGTACTATTCTTTTGAAAAGACATTCCCCATCTTTTCGGCGAAGCATCGATTATTGTTCCACAAAAGCCCTCGAGTCAAACTCTACAGTGAATAACCTCAAGGTTGCCCTTCTTGACAGCTGCAGCCACTCCGTCAATGACAACTTGTCCACATTGCAGCCACAAGACACGGGAATCTTTGCATGTCGCACGAAATTATCATGTCTTGCTACTAACACCTGTCCTTGGTCAAGTTCGAATCATCTTAGTAAAGGACACTTGACCCTCCAAATCGTCACTCTGGCACTCAATCTCAACCACTCGCGCAGTCATGGTGATGTCTGTACTGTACTCCATAGCAAACACTACGAACAAACACTTTATCGCAGCGAGGCCGTCTCCCCGGTTCTAGTCACAGCCAGAGTCTCCATTTGTCTTTTGCCCACCGCCTTCATATTCGGGGTTCTCGTCACATTAAAACATTGATTGATTGACTTACACGCCCCCCTTCACTGCTCACATGGAGCACCCTTCGTTCCGTCTCGCTTGACTCATTATCACTCCCTCATTCTACGCCAAGTCAAGACCCATCAAGAGCACAGTCCACGCAAAAGCTTACCGCCTCAGTCACTTCATCAGCGCCTGTGCAGTGCAGTCCGATACACGCCCCCCTTCGTCACAGTCTCGACACCTGCCGGTCATTGATTGAGCCGAGCCCCTTACTTCGAGCTACGGTACCAGGCTTGCTCTCTATCCCCTATTATGCACACTCTTTAGTCAAGCCCTACCCTGGCCCTAACTCAAGGCGTCGTCGTCGAGCAAGCCAGCAAGCAGTAGGTGAAGGACGGGTTGCAAACCGGGTCCCTGGAATTAATAAGATGCTTTACGAGAGGAGAGAGAGACTAATTCCTGTGTGTAACCACTCCTGGATTTACCCACTGTAGTAGTGCTTTGTAGTTGCAAACAAGTGCTGACAGGAGGGTGCTTGGGGTAGAGTTGGTTAACAATGGAACTACGTTTGTTTTTGATTGTTTGACCTTCTCGAGTAAATAGCTTTCGGCATCGGCCAACTCACGATGCCCTAGAACATGTTTCATCGTATTATTAGACTTCGAGGTAACTGCTCAGGTCCGTGTCACAAATGATTGATTTATTACCTGTGCCTTGCACTTCCGCTAATCGAGGCGCATTATGGTTCGTGCCTGGGACGAGCCCAACTCAGAGTCTCATCTCGTGTCGTGTCTACGTAAGTGAGTACCTAGTAACCGTGACCCTGCCGTGCCTTGGCGTAAGGATCGTACAAACCAGGATGTCTATAGTTGATAGACCGTAGACTGGTGCAAGGACACGCTTTCCCAGGTACGAGATGTCACTAGACTGGGCTAATGTTGGCTAGTTTCAACACCATTGCAACTCATCACCAACAAACATGATCACGGAGCTCAGGCCAGCTTCTCGTCTGGTCTCAGGTCCTGTCCCGCCCTGTCATCTCACTATTGCCTGCTACCTAATCGCCTCCCAAGATCGAACATGTCTCGCATTAAAAATGCTGACCACATCAGCCAACGGTCATGTGCTCTTCCCGTTCTGCGCTCCCGCTGCGCTGCCCGCCCTGCCCTGACCTGACCAACAACATTCCATGTAGATCCCTTTTCTGTTTTTCAAAAGTCGACAGGGACTTCCCTACCAACCTGACATTACACAAGAGACAGGGGTGATGGTAGTCCGGTGGAGGAGGAGTGAGCGATGGTAAACAACCCCGTTCAGAATATCACATCTATTGTCCGAGGGCTAACCTGCCGCGTCAATGTACCTCAAATGTGCTAACGGTCTGATGATCAATAGGCAGGTACTAGACGGAGCTCTAAGAAGAGAGTTAGAGCTACGGCGGATACTGCCTTGCCTTATCACAAAGTAATTAGTAGGGCTGCGGAACGACGCGGATGAAGAGGTGGTACAGACGGACCAACAGGTACTAAGGTACTAATGGAAACGACGATTCGTCTATCGTTGTCGTCTCAGCCAGCCATCGTCCATCTACTCAGCACTGTAATGCAATGCAATAAAAATCAATTGATATGTTCAGCCGCAAGCTTCAGCTAAACTCTTGCCAACATCGGCCAGTACACATCATTTTCTTCTCCTCCTTTGTTTCTCCCTTGCCCCACGCCCTTCTCCCCCCCTCCTTTCTTTGTACCTCTTTCTCTCTCCCCCTCTCTTTCTCTCTTTTGTTGTCTTGTACGCGATCACTCGGCTGCCCTAGCTTGTGAACCCCGGATAAGAGTGAACCTGACGGATACTTGCCTTGTTAGCTACTACCTGTTCACGTTAGGTATTCAGCAAACAGGTCGTTCAAGACAAACAATGAGCCGTCCGTCCATCCGTCCGTCCTTTCTTGTGCTTTCCACTGCCCCGCTCTTCTCTTCCCTTGTCTTCCTTTCCCTTCGCTTCGGTCTTGATTGATAAGTGGATTGTACACCTCTCAACACCTTTGTTGGTCCTCTGTGTGTCTGATTGGAAAACGTTGCAGCTGCTTTTATGGGTTCTTTGCCGCTGCAACCAAACGTCCCTGTACTCCGTCAACTGTTGAATGAGGTTAGCAGCTCTGTCTAGTAGGTACTAACGTGTCTGCTCCCTGCTGTAGACGCCTCTCCCGCTTCCATGTGTTGGCCTGTGTTCAGTGTCCTACGTCCTGTACCCCCAGCCTGTAGCCTGTCCCTCCGAACCGAAACCAAGAATCAAATTCATGTTCAATCAAAAGTCGTCTCACCGTGTAAATCTCACTGCGGTATCTGCCGTGTACCCGCTAGAAGTCGTGCACCTATCCTTCCGCGTGTTCCCCGCCCTGCTTGTCTCCTCTTCTCTCTTCTCCTGTCGCCTGGGATCCATTTCCTCCGACTTTCACACTCCTCTGCTCATAATCTCCCCGGCTTGTTTTTGTCTCTCAACACCCCCTCAAGTCCAGTCTGCTATTCTGACGCTGCTCTTATGTTGTGTGGCTTGGCTTGGCTCTAGTAACACTGTTCATATTCTCCACACCGCAGTATCATCACTAGTATGTATCTCTACCGTACCAGTTCAGCAACCACTGTTAGGCTGCGCTGCGCCTTTTGATCTTAAGTTCGTCATTGGGTATCTCGCTGTCAAGACCCCTGTAGCTGCTGCATCTCCACCCTACCAGTACTGGATGTGCAGTCTGTGCTGTACAAACCAGGTCCGAACTTAGAGACATCAGGTTCGGCCAACTGATTATGGCAAGCATCGTGCACCTCATCACATATCACATATCACACAACGCCATCGTGTTCCTTCGATAGCATCCAGTCTTACTGCCATATTGACATTGAAGTTTGGTTTGAGTTTTTGACTATGGCGATACTCTCATGTACATAAGCAAAACAATCAACGCTGTCGACAAGAATCTTCCCCCACCGCCACATCCTTTTCTTTGTCATGCTCCCCGGCCTCGTCTCTTCTCGTGGCATGCATCGCTTGATCAACGAGATCTAACACTCCAACAGCGTGTGGCATCTCTGTCAAAAACATGGCACGTCCCCCCGCTGTCCCCTACATCACACCTCCTTTCCACCAGCACCAGCACCAGCACAAGCACACACTTTCTCCCTCATGCCAACCCATGACAGTCGGTGAAGGGTCCAGACACCTGACCCAAATGTAGAAACGTAACAAAGCATCAATATGAATCAAAACAAAACCGTATGGTGCCGTGAGGCTATCCGTCTTTCCTGGGAACACATATTTACCGACCGATTAAAAATCAACACAGCGACTGTTCCAGCCGTTGCTTTTTCAGGCAAACCCTTCCACCCCGTAAAACGATCAAACTGGCAAAAGGCAATGCACATAAGTCAAATTCCAAATGAGAAAAAGTCCAGCAAAACATGAAAATCGAACGGAGGGGTCGTTTGTTGCCAAACTCGCGTCTTTTTCTAGATCTTGGCCCTTTTGTCCTGTATTGTTGTCGCGCTCCCCCTCCGCTTTTGGTGTCTTTTTTTCTTCTTCTCGCCATCACACTCCTGTCTGATCCCTATCAACGAAAAATGTAGGCATAAGATCGAATTGGATAAGGTATTAAAAGCAAACAATCGTCATCAACTTGTCGGCAAGTGTTGTCGTGTGTCGTTTCGACTCTTCCCGTTGACCTGTCCGGCAGCGTCAACCTTTACTCCATCAGTCTGTCAACGGCTGGCGTCTCGTCGACCACTTGGCTGACCTGGTACAGGTCGATTAAGCCTGTCGATCATGGTCTTGTCAATGTCGTTTTTTTCTACCAAGTTGCTCAGACTCATGATCGATGCATTTCCTCCTTGGGATTGCTGTCCCTGTCGGGCGGGGGTGGACGCACCACTTGACCCATTCTGACCTGTCGGTGAACGCCCACCAGGTGCAGAAGTTGCATAGCTACCACTCGCTGCAGCCTGAGGCAGGGTTCCGCTCGTCAGGTTCCGCGGGCTCTGTCTCGCGCCTTGGTATGGGGGGTATCCAACACCGCCTGGGCTACTGTGGTTGGAAAACTCGGCTGGGGATCTTCGTCGTGGGTCTTCGTCTACAGCGCTTCGTGGTGGAGGTAATCTGTAGGCGTCATCCTGCTCCTCTGAAGTCCTACGACGCCGTCGTCCTGCAAGCTGGCTGCCATCGTCCGTTCTCGCGTCTCCGTACGACGAGAAAGATTCCGTCGGTGACTGAACGGGTGCGTAATAATTTCCTGGAGGCGGAGGAGCACTAGAATGTTGGTAAGCAGCATGGGGCGGCGGCGGAGGCGGAGGATTGCCTGGTGCCAAAGGTTGACCATAGGCGCCGAATAATTGTGTTCCCGGAGGGACACCTCCAGGAACTGCTGATACAGGTATAAAGGCTGTCGAGCTTGATGAGGAGACAGGCTGAAAAATGCATTCTTGATTCATTCTGGCACAGTTTTGACACTTCCCACCGGGAGCAGTTTGATAGCCACTGCAGCGAATCTACAAGTGGTTAGCATTTTTGAGCAATAATCGTTCGTTTCTTCAAACGCGGCGCCGATTACAAACCTTTCTCTTCCTGCAGTATCGACAGGCAATTGATGTCCTTTGACGAGGAGCTGCCTGCGCCATGGGAGGTCCATTGCCAGGTCCCACTGGAGGGTACTCATAAACACCACCAGGATGATGACGGTAGCCGTTAGGTGGTGGAGGGCCCGGATGGGGCTGTCCGCGATAGTAAGCATAGTAGTGATCCTGCCCATACGGCTCCTGGCCGTAGGGAGGCCTTCGTTCGTCGTAGTAGCCACCTCGTTGATCTGGCGGGGGAGGAGGATAGGCTGAAGATCGAGGATCGGACTGAGGTTGCAGAGGTGGAAGGTACTGTTGAGGTTGACCTGGTGGAGGCTGCTGACCAGGGGGTGGGTAACCGTTGACGGCATGAGGAGATGCATATCGCGGGTCTGTAGGATAACCACGACCTGGAGCTGCAGGCGGCGGCCCGTAACCGCGGGGGTCATGAATAGAGGGCAAAGTGACTGAGGTAGCCATGGTACCTGGAGGAGCGTCGGGAGGACGCTGGGCAGTATCTGGTGGTGGAGGATAGTGTGACTGAGTTCGAGGGTGACTGTCGTCGGGGCGGCTGTGCTGGGGATACTCTTTTCGGTAGCTGTCGTCGGCCATGCTATGTTGAGACGCAAAGAGCCGCAGGCGGGCAGATACGGTCAGCAGCGATAGTGCCAAATGCGTGTTGTTGTGAGTTTTTAAAAGTGCTTCTGCGAGCAAGCATTTGGTAGGGGAGATGACCCAAGACCAAGACGGAGTGAAAAGGAAATGGTCAAGTGATTAGTCCGAGTCGTCGAGATCCTGCCCTGTCCTTTCTTGTCCAGTCGCGCGTGTCCTGGTCCCGAATGCAAAAGACCGGCGATGACGGATTGCTACAAGTTAAGAGCGAGTGAGTGAATGAATGTCTCAACGGGAGATGACAGCAGATTCCACAAGGTCTTGGGACCGCAATCCAATGCCAGACGGAGGTGATGTTTCCCGAGAGGCGGAAGAGGATAAAATGGTCTCTGACGTGGGCGGGAAGAGTGCGGCGGGACAGGCCGACAATTATAGCGAGGGAGGGAATGGATGGGAGGAAACTCCGATCCAATCTGATCCACTGCGTGGGAAGAGCCAGGAACCAGTGAACCACCCAACCGTAAATGGAGCCTGGGGTTTTGGGGATTGTGGATTTGCCTGAGAGACTTGGGACTGGGATTTGAGACTTGGGACCGGGACTGGGGGTGAGAAAAGGAAAAAAAAAAGTAAAAGAGGGGGCACTTCTGGGCCCTGGTTATTTTTTTCTGGTCTTCTACCTGTCTTGTCTTGGGGTGCGGAAATAGTCAGGTGAGAGACAAAATGCTCTCTCCCTCCTCCCACTGTTTCGTTCGTCGTACGTCTGGCTGTCTGCAAGAGGAGATATCGCAGTTTGCTTGGTCGATACAATAGGCTTTTGGCTGATCAAGGCAGCTTCGAGTGTCTTTTTTGTCTTTTTTGTCTATCTCGTTTTTCTCTCTTCTTGTTGCTTTTTCTTGGAAGACTGTGCAGCGACGAGACCTGTCTGGTAAAATTGCTGTTGTAATGTTGAGCCGTAGCAAGGCTATTGTTTGTATCGCAGGAGTTGACGAGAGGGAAGAGAAGGTTGAAAGTGGAGAGTTGAATATTTGAGAGACGCGGTGGTGAAGGAGAGTTAAGTTAGAAAGGCGCAGACATAACCTTCGAAAGGTCCATAGAGTTGAGGTGTGTGTGTACCTGACTGAATACCGCCTCCAGTTGTTCTCACTCGACCATCCCTACCAAACTGCCTACAGCAGGTGCATGCCGTTGCGGCGACAAGGAAGTGGGGTAGAGCGCGCGCCAGAAGTGCTAAGGAAAAGATGAAGGGGTGTTGATACTCGTCCGGAGGGTAGGTCTAATGAGCATTGAATTTGCGAGGGTAGGTGCAGGTGCAGATGCTGGGAAGGACAGTCTAAGATGGACAAGTGGCGGAGACCAGGGCGGGAGTAATGGGGCGGATGGGCCGGTGTCGTGCCGTTCCCAGGGAGCCGGCCCCATGGAGCCCAGCTAGCACCAAGACCACTTTGGGTACAGTACAGTACAGGTGCCATCTGGTTCTGTAACTGGTGGAGTCCAGTAGGTGTACAGCACTGTAAGCCTACTGTAGGTACTGTGCTTCAGGCCCAGCCGCATGTACCTTCCCTCACCTTACCTGTGGACGAGATGAAACAACGGCTAAGCCAAGTCCAATTTATCCATACCTCTAATGTTGAAAGGAAACCAGCCGAGATTGCCCATCCAAGACGAACCATAGAGCCCAATGGACTGCGTTCACCAAGCAAACACATTTTCAATTACCTACCTACGTAATCGGTCCAACGGGCAACCAGCACAGCACAGCAGTGTGAATAGAAGGAAAATGGAAAGCGCATAATCGGGTCCAGAGCGTTTCTGGCGTGAAAGTCAAAGGCCAGAGAGACCAACCTACTCAGCCAGGAGGTGAAATGACCAGACCAGCTGAGCACGCACCAGCTATAGCAGAGTGGATTATGTATTGCAGTAGTGGTGGTGACGGGTACAATGGTCGTCAAAAGCCTGACGTCCCTGGACGAGGTAAGGGTAAGGCTGTACCAGGCTACGCGGTACTTATGATAATAACAATAATATTAACCACTCGTAGCCTCACGGTCACGGACGGGCCTTGAGGAACGGACCGTCAACGATGGGACTGGGATCTGAGTCTTTGTTTCTCTGCCTGAGCGGCGGGTCTCTTTCGATCGATTCAAACAGATGACGCGGTGAAATAGAGCGCGGCTCTCTCTAACTGTCGCACTCTAACAAACAAAAGAGAAACAAAAAAAAGAGGCTTTCCGTTGAGAGCTGGGAACTTTCGGCGGCGTCTGAGGCTGTCGCCTCCAATAAGCTTGGGCCTGGGTCTGTCGTTGATCGTATTGTGCATTCTGCTGATTCTCAAGATGTGGAGCTGCAATCGGCGTCAAGAGACCACAACAACAGTATGGAGTAATGGATCAGCGAGGGCAGGTAGAATATGGATGTCTACATAGAATACAATCAGCCAAATTCTTCACCTAATCGGAATGCCAGTCAACCACATCTCAACGGGCACGGCGCCTCCCTCCCTCGCATACCAGAACCTCGATTTAGCCATGCCATGTTTAAACGCTAGTTCGGTCTCAACAGACTCCCCATAAATAGCGTGGTGTTCTTTGACCTATCTACTTGGTGCTATTCGACAGGGTAGAATCAAGCCAAACCTATCGAGCACAATGTGAAAGAATCCTTTGACGGCGCTTGCAGGTACGTCAGCCGAATAGATTCACGAACCCGAAACTGGTATCAGAACGCAAAGACACGGCAATTCAAGGTTTAATCATGGCTGCAAAAGTCAAACTGCCGCGAGGTTCGCCCGCCGCCAACCGCCTCAGTGTGAGTGAGCATTCGTCACAAGATTGGGTGGGTGGCAGATTGCTGTGGTTTGGGTTGAGATGAAAAAAGTCACATCTGAGTCATACAGTATAGGACAAAGAAACGCATCCACTCCGTTAAATGCCCAGAGAAGGGAGGTCGTTCCATCTTCCATATCACAACGGGAATTACTCGAGAGGTTCTAATGGTTGACAAGCGGCATACCTAGGTGAGAGAGATGACACGAGGTTCATAGCATACCTACCTAGAAGGGAGGGAGGGGCGTTTTAGCGCGGTAGTCGGTCCCAGCAGTATGGAAAGGCATAGTCTAGATAGGCAGGTCCCGAACAGAACACCCAAGTGAGGCCAGTAGACCAGGCCAAGTTGAGGCACGACAACAGAATACAACGTAGAGCGTCACAGATCGTTGCAGAGAAGAGCTGGTGCTTCTAACCCAGTGCATGGTTTCCTGTAGCACACAGCCCTGCCCTGCCCCGACACACCACCTTGGCCTTGAACCAAGAATCGGCTATTGCATGGCCGGTGGTACCTTACAGCAGTCGAGGGGCAAACAATCAGCCGATACGGCGACCGGCGATGGGTCCGATCAGGGAGACGCCGGCCAAACCCAGCTGGAGTTGGGACATTGAGGCAAAGCTAGACGAATCCCGTATACCGCAACTGACAGCAGATGGAAATAGCACTCTCATGACTGAAGACGCCCGGGCGCCGTATCCGCTAACAGGGCAGGCACATGCTCCATAAGAGTGGTTGATCAAGTGTGCGCGTGTGTGTATGCACGGGCAAGCAATCGTCTTGTGTGGGCCTCGTCTTGTCCGACCAAGGACGAAAGACAAACAAACATTGTGCGCGCGCTGAATTAAGAACGGGAAGAGGAAAAAATAACTAATTGAAATGCTTGTGAAGGCCCGTTTGGAAAAGTCATCCATGGCTGATCGACGTACGTAAGAGCTGGGAAGAGGGCACTGATAGCCTGGAAATGGCCGAGCCTATCAGCTGTCAGATCTGCCATGAGCTCAGAATTGACTTACTAGATGTGGTCTCAATCTGGCCCAAGACGTGGTATCCAATTCCAGTCAGTCAGGTCATGGACAACTTAAACTACGTTGTAGGGAGACGAGAAAGGCCGGATTGGGTCCTGACTTGTGGACATGGCAGACAATATCTTGACGCAATTTGCGTCGGTTTCCGTAGCTTCGCAACAGCACAAGCGTTCGATCAAGGGTTGGTGTGCGTATTAATCCGCCAGGGTTCCTGGGCACCTATCCCTCCGGTTGGGAACAGGGACAGAATAATAAACGCTACCAGGACGTTGCGTTGCGGGCGGAATGTCTTGGGGTCTTTTTTGGAGCCCTGAGACTTGGGCTGCTGCGTGGTCTGGGGTCTGCGCTTGTTCCCGACGGCGGGTTGCAGAGACGGCCGCAGGATGCACCACCAGTGTGGTGTAACAGGGCGTGTCAGATGTGCTGGGGGTGCAGATTGAGACAATTGCCATGGTTGTTTCCTATCCAAGGTGAGCAAGAGGGGTCGCCGGCGAGGTGTGGGTTTATCACTCTACTACCGTAATGTTGAGAAGAGAGGAGAACAACTGAACCCTGGCAACGGTCGTGGGACCTGGCTGGAACCTGGAACCTCGGTGCGGCGGATTCGAAGCCATGGAAGACGATAGTGGGAATGGCCGACGCAGTTAGTTAGTGTCAGTGTCCCATCCATGCGAATGCCCTTGGTATCATTCATGCAACTCGACCGCTCCCACCAAGGTCACTCATTAGTGTTGCGAGTTGTGACTGACTGCTCCCTTCGCAGTTCACCATTCCATTCTTGTCGAGTCTCACATGTGCCCCGGCCGAGATTTTACTGTCTTCGACTCAATTTTGTATCATTCCTTCGGATCAAGAGCTGCCGCGTACCTCAAGTAAGAGCCAGCAAGAGTAGCATGATCAATCAGCATGTATCTGTCTGGGCGAAATAGATTGATTCGCAGAGTTGCAGCTATCAAGCGTACAAATTGATCACTGCTCTTCTGAGGTGTTAGCGTGGTGAGACATTAGTTTAGCTTTATAAGAACGAGTAAATAGGTGATAGCTCCGTACATGACGACTTTGTGGTATTGCGGGAGGAAGGCTAGGTTTTGCCAAATGATCGCGGGTTACCTGGGACGGTCCGGCCTGCATTGGTATGGATGCTGATGATGGACACTCGGAGCAAGGGTATGGTTCTTGGGACGTTGGAACGCTGGGGCCTGCGAGCTTCTCCCCACGCCGCCCTGTACAAAGTATTCACGGTGAATATGTACCTAATGTCAGAACTACTGCCGCCGTGCGGCAGAGCTGGAAACCCGTTACAGTTCTTGATGGCCTGGTCGGTGGACACGCATATCTCTTTCATAACTAACTCTTTCAATCGATACCATATCGGTACACGACATCGATTGTATGATGTCGCGTTTCAAGCCCTGATTGACCTAACCAAGAGGAGCGCTCGCGACTGAGTGACACGATGCTCTTGCACAGGCAATAGTCGATCAACGCAAGTTTGGTGCCGACATTTATCAATGTCATAAGGATAGGCGAGGGACTGCCGCACAGCTGACAAGCACTGACTCCCGTCCTCTCACCGCTATGGATGGCATTGAGTGAGAAGCCGGCAGCGGAATAGCTGTATCTTTACCAAAACATGTTGTGATATAATAAGGAGTATGAGGGCTTCTCAATAGTACTCGTATTCTGATTGAGACTCGTTGATTCTCCTATGATTACCAACCCCCTGGTAATATCGGCAAACAAATTTGCGACCTTGAACGTAAATGCTTAATACAACGCAGCGCTTCCTTGAGTCGACACTGTCATGCAAAAACGCTCAAATCGGATTGTCTCGAAAGGGGAATGAATATCTGTACATAAACCGCGGTGTAGGTATGATCCTGGAGGCTACCCTGCATTGCCTAGAGTTCTAAAGATTACATGTTGAGTATGATCAGGATAAGTAGCCTGGCAATGGTGGCAAAGCTTGTTCTGGTGGCCTATAGCATAAATGTGAGTTCAAAGGTCGGGAGAACATTGTATCCATGCCATCATAAGTTACTTGGGAACCTGGGTATACCAAAAGGTCGGCTGTCGTCCACTCCGAAAGGGCTCGTTATTGCTGGATGATATCTGTCAGTATGATGCAGTGCGGTTCAACCCGCAACTCTCAATATAGCGCCGGACTTGATAACCAAACGCACTGTGAATCCCCGCCTAAACACGAGGGCATCTGGCATCGACCAGCCAGTCAGTAGCACGTTCATTCGCTTACCACCCCTGCTTCGTCGCCCATGTGCCCTTAATGTCTTTTTCCCTTACCCTTCTTGGGTCTGGTACCACTCCTTGACAGCCCCCCCTGGGTGACGAGCATCCACACGACCAAAGACGACTCATGCAGGTCGACAGCACTCAACTCCATGCTCACTCATCGGCGCCATGTCATTATTCGGCTCGGACCAGTCAGACACAAGAAGGCGCACAGTATGTTTTCAAACAAATCCAGAAGAACGGGTGCCTTGCGCTTTTCCACGCAGTAGATCGGGTCATGGCACACAGCACACAGACAGAAGCTTTGGTCTGCATGCCTGATGACCAACCCCTCATGGCTCAAGACTGTTTTCTTTTTCGTCTTATGCAACCTCCACATGGCTTAAAACTCTTCACGAGAGAAACACCGAGGGTCGAGTCAAAGAAACCAATTGGCGTGTTAGTTTGCTTGTGTTTGCAGGTTTGGTCTTGACTTTGTGCCATCAACGTAGTGCGGAGAAAATATCCTTGCACATCCAAGTTGTGCTCCGCCGAAACCACCAGCCGTGATCTCGGACATATTTATCTGTGTCAGAGGCAGTTAGACTGTTGAGGGGTACTGAGGGAAAAACTAAAAGAAAGTTCAAAGAAGACTTATAGACAAGACTTGATATGTCGTTGCTAATCGTGAGAGGTTTGGTCAGCACAGATGACTGGCTGATAACAAGAGGGAGGGCAGAGAGAAAGGAACAAGTAAGCATCTGTACAAATCAGCTAATGCATTAATTCTTATCACCATCACGGCAGGATTTGCCATGGATGGCTACAACAGACGGGGTGTTTTATGAAACGATCTCGTTTAATGATCACTATGCCGGCTGCAAATAAGCGAGCGTTATGGATGACATGACAGACTAGACTGTCTGACTGCTCATCCCGATTCCGGAGTGTACTGCCACAATGTAAATGATGATGCGATGCAGGCCGACAGGTCAAATCTCCCGACATGACAAGACTGGGGTTCAACTCAACCATTGGCCAGCTGGTCTGGTGACCTACCGTACCGAATCTCGAAGATACTGGATCGTTATGTGTCTCTATCGCCCGTGGCCTGTTGAGTGTCATGAACGCTCACTGTGGAGCAAGGCTCCGGTTCTCTGGAAACCGGAATGGATTTTTTTTTGGCGCTATCAGGGACGGTGCGTGTTCCAGTAAATCGCAATCAACCAATCAGAGCTTAAATCCCTCCTCTCATCTCTAGTCACATCCAAGGCACGGGAGCGGCGGCCTTTGAGGCTTATTTAGCTCTGGGCAATGAAAGTCTGTTTTGAAGGGCGTGTTCTGTTAAGGGCTGCATTTGCGGAGCTTCGATTAAGCCTGGGACACTCATGAGCTGAAAACTGATGCCACTACTGATCTGTTATAACGGACTGGAGACAAAGCGCGAGATACGACTGTAGTGCAATTGCATCCTTTGACGCAACATCCTGACCATTAGCGTCATAGGTGGGATGGGCTAACAAGTCGCTTGCGTCAGATTGCCATGATGGTCAGAGGACCGAGAGGCTAAAACATTTTGTTAAGCACGACTGGGGGATTGGACGTCTTGAAAACAGGAACCGGCCATGGACGCCAGCGTGGCCTACTTGTTCGTACTTGAGCCGCCCACAGAGAAGGCTCATCCCGTCCCGTGTACTACGCCTGAACCCTCCTCCATCATGCATTTCCCTTCCCCATTCGCCAATTGTGCGATACTGTTGATAATAACCTTGTCAAGCAATGCAAACCAGTAATGCACGATGTTACGCTTTTGCTTGCCCGTGCAGGATAATATGCATCTTCGATACGTCTAGGAGGACCGAAACCCACATTTTGGCGGTTGGTGGTTGGTAGGCTATGCTCGTGGTGATGGAGACACGCAGCCTTTCCCATAACTGGGTTGTTGACCGCCAGACGAGAAGGAAGCTTTACGTTGGTCGCATTGGCTTTCGGCACTGACAATGTCGCAGGATGTTCAAAATGGTTAACTCGGCTAAATTTTTGAACGTACGTGGACCGCCGACGGCCACTCTGCACGTAGTCACAGAGTTGAGGTGCATATCATCCTAACCGTATTGTGTCTGTCACCCATCAGTCGGTCCATCGATGGTGGGAGAGGCGAGTACTCAGAATGGGGCGTAGTGGTTGAGGCGAGATAGGGAGACTGGCCCATGTATTCACTTGTCCTGGGAATAAACAGGTAGGTTTGCGATTCAATTGTCGGTAAGCAAAGTGACGGGTTGCGCATTCGTACGGATAGCACGATTTGATTTGGCTGGTAAGGAGAAGTGCCTACCTTTGAAGGTAATCTAACGCATTGGCTGTTTTCTAGTGGGCCTTGGGTGGTTCCGTCTGACCATATGTACGGGGCATGCGGCTTGCGGCTTCTAGGTGCGCGTCGGGCCGCAAGGGCTATCCCGTCTAAGGAAGGGAAGGGGTTTGGAGGGAGATAATTTTGGTCAACCCGGCAAGCCGCGTCAAATTTGCTTCACGTGAAATGAGTCCGGGATTTTCTTGAACGGGTGGGAGGTGCAGCTCAGTAGCCCGTCACCCTGCCTGGGATACAACCCATCAACAATCAATTGCTGACCCTGGGCAAAGCTCGGTTGCAACACGCCTCCTCAGGGGGGCATTGCGTGTCTAACCTTGTCGTGCCCTCATCAAATTGCACCAGTTCCACTGTATGCCAGTCGCCCAGAGCTGATGTCCAGCCTACACCCAGCGTGATGCGCTAGATCCTGGTGATATGGAGTGGTATAGCTGGGGTGTGCATTGACAGGAAGCATCTTTCTAGGAGCAGACATTAGCATGTACAGAACAGCTGCGTACGCGAACACGACCTATGCGCTGCGATGGGGCGGGCTGTTGTATCAGCGCCTTCGAGTATGCATGCCTTCGCCCATCCAAAGAACAGGGGCAGAGTGTTGGTGTTGAGGGCCTACTAATGTACCGCCTGTCTACCAACCCCGAACTCTTAGCTTAGGCAGGCGGAGCTGCTACAGCCCCCTGTCAACGACCATAACAGTATCGTGAACTGGCCTATCATAGCACAGAATCTCCCGTGTTCGCCAATGAGAACAGGCGGCCTTTCTGACGTCTCTATAAAGATGGGAGAACCTGGTCAGCAACTGGAACGGTAGCAGCCGTTGCAATCGAAACAAACGATCCTCAGGTGGTGGTCATGTACTATTATTTGCCTCCTCACTCGACGACTGGGTACATGGTATGTAAGAAAACCGCAGATGGCGATCTGAACCCCTCGGCGTTTCTGATATTTCTACTCACATGACCGGGGTGAGCTGCGGTAACAGGGAGGATCAAAGTGGACAGACCTTGACAAGTCATATTAGTAAAGATACACGCCTCAACGACAAGGCATGTCACAAAAGGTGTCGGAATGACATCCATGATAAGATAGATTACAACTTCACGATCAAATGAGCGCACGTTCTTGATTATTGCTGGGTGCTTGTCCCCAAGTAATAAGAGCAGCTAACACGCGCCATATATTTGTATGTGGCTGATCGAAGCACAGTGTTGTGGCGCATGAAGACAACTCAATGAAGCGGCCGATATTCCAGCAGGTACCTTGAGCTATCAAGGTAACGAGAAATTGAATCCGGGCATGGATGGACAGGTACTAAGCCAGGTCAGTAAAATTTGTAGGCGTGTGAGATAGGAGCTCAGTCATGGTCAGGTAGGCAAGTGCGGGTTAGCAGGGAAGATCGTGCCTGTAGTGGAAGTGACTAACAAATCAGGAAGGAACATTTGATTTCCATGCCAATTGCTCTCTACCAATTATTCATCCCATAACCGTATCAATATGCCGCTTTTTGTAAGGCAATCTAAACATTTTAACAAACGTATGCCCGAGATGTTTGGGTTTGTGCTCTTGTAGATGTATCTCTGTTTACAGATTCTTTTGTCTCAATTCACTTTCCGCTTGTACTACATCCTCGCCTTATTTGGTGAAGGGCCCTTCTCTCTGTCGGTCACGAGCAAAAGTTGCTTTTGTTCTTTCTTTCCCCATTTCATGACTTCTCTTCTTCGGTAATTGCAATCAGCAACACCCTTTCTCACAACATTACAGGTACATAGGATGTACGCACGTAAGAAATTCTGCACAGCCAGGAGCTATAGCGCCACCTGCAATTGACTTATCAGCAATATGCAGGATTCATCAGGCTAGATCTATATGGTCTGCAAGCAAGAGCAGTGCCAGAATGATGCCTCAAGACCGAGAAGCAGAAGATGCAGCTTGGGGGGCATTGGTTTGTGGCCAACCTTGTCGGTGAGCATCGGGTGTGGTGTTATTATCTAGTTAGAACAATGAGGATTGATAATGTTGAGAGCATCAATTTAGCAATTTATGTTTGCTTATTTGGCGCACGACCGTGTCAAGACATTGGTACATGCCATACTTCAGTCAGAGCAAATGAAGGGCTGATGCTGACCGGGCTGACCACAGTCTTTCAGCACAACAAAAGCCCAACCAACAGGTGAGACACATTCTCTGCAGCAATGTATGGTATCAAGATCGGCAAGGGAGGCCCAGCTGGATGCACTGACTGATATCAGGCTATGATATTGCAGCATTGGCTATATGCACCTCAACCAGCCTGCCAGCATCAACCACATTACACCGACACTTTCCGTTCTCAACCTACATCCAGTACTCTGTACAGTTCCAGTACTACTCACAGTAAATTGCCCTTTCTAGTCCCGAAAAATCCGGGGTTGGTGTCAAGATTGACATTAATGAATGGCGGCTTGAACCACACCACGCCCGTCTGTCATAATCTAGACTCCATCCCATGGGTCCACTTCGATTGGTTTGGCTCAGGCAAGGCCCGGTCCGCCAATCGCACACGTCGAACTACGATCACGTGAGATGAAGCTCATGCGGAAGACCCCTGTGAGTTCGGGTAGACTGCATGTCTCCCGCGATCAGTCCCAGTTTTACTCGGGTGCCGTGGCTTTAATAGTCGGGCCGCCATACCTTAATAAGACAGGCGAGGTTACCGTGTCATGGATACGATTGTTGACTTGGGGGGGTGGGCTGCTTGAGGTTGAAAAGGGAAAAAAGAAAAGCAAAAAAAAAAAAGAGAAAAAGGAAAAAAGGTTGCGCAGTCAATCATTCCTTCATCCTTTTAATTGGGTGCGACACACCCCAAAGCTATTGCTGCTGGGCCGCAAAAAGCAATCTGCATGCAGAATGGACTTTGAGATGGTGAGAATGGCAAAAGAAGAAAAGGAAAACAAGAAAATGAGTGTAAGGGTCAACGGCTGTTGCAGCTGCATTCATCCATCAGAGCATGCCACGTCGCAATTTTACGGCGCGGCACGGTCGCTGGCCACCTTGCGCCATCCCGGGCTGCATGTCATCCCCTACGCCGCCAACTCCATGGGTGCAATGTTGCACTGTACTGTACTGTATCGCCTCTGTGATACAGTGCGAACATGCAGGGGTACACGAGCCGATGCCTGCATTTCCTATTCCAATATTGGAAGAGAACCCGCAGCCAGCCAGCCCCTTATCCCCCCTAGACTAGTTGGCAGAGGATCATGTCAATTGTATCAAGCCAAGTTTTATCCACAGCTTGGCCTCAATCAGTCAATCTAATCTGATAATGAACTCGAAGAGTCAGAACAAGATGTTGTTGATCTGTCCAACGCTTGGCTCGAATCTGCATCACACAGCTTCATTCGTGACAAATGGCACCGCAAAAAAGCAAGACCAACGATGCATACAGGTACACTCCAGCACCACGAGACCTCGCCTACATGCACGGCAACCTGCAGGCTGAAGAGTGCGCGTTGGCTTTGCTGTCATTTATTGTATGATGAGATGAACCCCCTTGTGCGAAAACACGCCCCAGAATCATGCTTGCTTTGTTGAGTACACCTCACGTTGCCTTTTGCGACGCAGTGTTTTTACTCCATCTAAGTATTTACTACCTAGGCACGCAGGCTTGCGACACAGATACTGCACTGATAGTACAATTGGAGTCAACATAGGCGAAAAACCATGTCTGTCGCCGGCACCAGACGGGAAACAGTGCCGAACGGCAGTGAGCGTGTAGCAGTTGAGATTACGAACATCAAATGCCGTAACATGATCAGGGTGACGAGATAGACAACAAGTCCCCTGCATCAGAGATGATTCACCCCTCAGTGGTCATCTCATGAGTTGGAGAATTCGTCATGATTCTCTGTTGGTTTCTTTGCTTTACAGTCGCTTGCCTGCGTTGACAACAGGAGACCCATGTCGTCTATGAAGGCGGATATGTCTACCTGACACGCAAAGCAAGGGCATAGACATGGTTGTGCATTTTGGCAGACCCAAGATGCACCAACATTTATGGAGTTTTTATCATCCCTTCCAGGCTCAACGATCAGCGCTGACCATGGTCAAACCCATGGTCAAACCCCTCCCTTTCTTCTCTTCAGACTTGCACACATGAAGCCTCAATGCAGACTCCCTAAGAACAACTGCTCCACGGATGCGGCTACCTGGCCTGGCCCGCATTTACACGCGTACTGTTTTAATTGCTGGCCCGTCCCTATATTCGACGCACCGCCAATCGTTGACAGACCGCCGCGGTCTTACCGCCGCAGGACCACGGGTCATCCGCAATTCGATCCGGACCTGGACCAGCCGTCTTTGGCTTCACTGATTCACTCGTTCATTCTCTCATGTTGGACGTGCCCGAGGCGACCACGTTTGCTATGTTGCATTCATGAATGTAATCCAAACCACAGATCCCTAATCTACCCTAGCGTGTCGGGTTGGCAATCCGGCTACTGATAGATGTATTTCAGTGTTTAGACAGGGGCAGCAAAAGCACTACTCTACCTACAGTACTTACCTTCGTTGGTCTAGAGCACTGTAGCCGCCCCTAGTCCAGCTCTCGGAGACTTCAAATGCGGGGTCCTTTTCTGTGTCGTCGACATTCGATCGCGGAGATATCTTCATAAGTCTGCGGCACAAGGTAACTGCCCGAAAACTCCCCGGTCCATTCTGTATAAAATGACCAAACGAGACAAGCAACGGATGTTTGTCTAACAATACAGCCGCCGGATTCGACTACTCTGTGAAACCCTATCACGGACTCTTAGCAAACACGTTTGTCTTATGAGACGCTACCTGTTTCTCTTCTTGTACAACCTGTCCTCCGTTGCATTTGGCACCAGTAACGACCCTGTCACCATGACCGACCTAGTATCTGAAAACCAGGCTTACTTTGGGTATGTCAATATCTTTGGCGAGCAGTTTCTTGCGGCCATGCAGACGAGCATCAGCCAATTATTCTGTTTGACGCTAGCACACGACGGACGACTTGGGTGTTATCCGTCCTGTGCTGCGCGGTTCAGTGCAGTTAATCGCTAATGCAGTGCAATCACAGAAAGATCGCCAACGAGTACGACCAACGCAACGCAGATGCGATCCTACAGTTGGAGCGCAGTATTCAGGGCATGATCCCATTTATTGGCATCAAGCAAGATGGCAGATTACTAGACTACGCATGCGGTACTGGCATGTTGTCAAGGGTGAGCGGTTCTGTTCCATGGGGGGCGACTGCGAGGATGTCAAGTCAAACTGACGTTGTGTCTATAGGTGTTGGCACAGCATACTAGTGAGGCTATTGGCATCGACCTTTCTGAGGATATGGTTGGTGTGTATAATGCTCAGGCTCAGAACCAAGTCAGTGACACCCTCCCATAAAGAGTGCAAGGCTATTGGCCGGCTGCTAGAGTCTCCAGGCATGGAACTGTCCTAACAAGATGCAGGGCTCTTCTCGACAAGCCTTCCAGGGCAACTTGGCGGATCCTACAGAACCCTCTCCTGCGGCCTTTACAGACGCCAAGTTCTTTGGCTTCGACGTTGCAGGTGTAGGGCTCGGATTCCATCACTTCGACAAACCTGATCTGGCGTCCAAGAGACTGTCTGAGCGTCTCAGACCTGGGGGCGTTCTTTTCATCATCGATTTCGTCGCTCACAAGATAGATCCCAAGGATGCTGCGAAACGCGGTATCGCGCACCATGGCTTTTCGGAGGAGCAGATCAGGAAGATGTTCGAGGATGCTGGTCTCACCGACTTTGCCTACCAAGAACTCCCAGAGCCTATTACATTCAAAGATCCGATGGGAAGTCGCCATAACCACGGACACGGACACGGACATGATGGAAGTCACACTGTCAGTAAACATGAGCATGAAGGAGGCCATCATGATGGAAAGGGCCACTCCATGACCATACGAGCGTTTATTGCTAGGGCATCAAAACTCTAGTGCATTGATAGTCGTATCTTTGTTATTCAGATGTACTTGGGATTGTAAATAGCGATATAACAGGTCCTGCTATTCTAATGGCATGGTTCTTAGTTCATGAGCAACTCAACCGCCAGGCTGTTACTCATTTCGGCCAACTCATCAAAGCAATTGATCTCGATACGTTTATGGTAGCTGAGTACTGTGTCTTATACTACAATCTACGCAAGTAATGTCATGCGGTTCCTAATGAACCATGTCTTTGTGAAGGCTAGCTAGTGCCTTGGGTAATGATGTGCTGCGTCGTGGGCATAACAGTCCATTTTCTTCCGCTGGAATGAATATCTACACTTGATCTAAACCATAAACCTTATTGCAATCCAAAAACGGGTTGACCCGTCTGGATATCTGGCAGTAGTTTATACTTCAGAGACGCGGCTTCAAAGGCTACTACCAGTCCGGCAGATATAACCCAACTTTTGCGCTGCTGTCTGATAAATCATAGACCTAGTCAATGTCTGGATATCTTCATCCTCGAGCATCCCCTTCACACCCTTATATCAGCTGGACCGTCCCGTCCCGCTCTTGCAGCTAACCGGTAAAAGTGTGTTGACGATATGACGTGCGGGCACATTCTTCATCCAGTGACAACCAACATTCTTTACCGTCAAGGGATACTGCGAACTAGGCTTGGCGTGTTGCTCTATAGACTTGGGGTACGCTATGCGAAATTAACCATGACGTCTTTCAGCTGATGGGTTCGAGAAGGGAGGCACTGGCTCGTCCGGTGCGGCGCGATCCCGTGTCTGGCCCACAGAGAGGGATATCATGTGCGCGCCGCCTTGTTCAGCCTCATCCTTGCTTCCAGAGCGTCCATACATGGGGTGGGCTGAGTCGTGCGACGAGGCGTTGTGCTTTTGTAGCATTTCGTTACACGCCCTTCTTCACTAAGAGGTATTCGGATTAAGATTGTCCAACTAGGGTGAAACACTTTCGATTGTGAAGGCGGTGACACCGAACGGAGGTTTAGTCATTTCCGTCGAAAATACCAGCGTGAAGAAGGTCTCTCCCTCTCGGGGCCTGGAGTTGTCTGTGCGAGGTCAGCTTCGATTCTTGAAACATTTGCTGTTGGTGTAATGGCAGCTTTCGGTCTGATCATCGGGAGATTATGTATTGCCAACTCTGGACTAGGGTGACATGGCGCAACTGTTGGTGCGATATGGGATACATGTTTATTAAATAACCAATTCTATTGTTTAATAAATCATCAAGTGGAATGAGCCGAGAGATTTGGAACGGGTACTGGCTAGACTAGTTGTCTTGACCGTCAAGTTCAACGACAAAGGCGCCGCCCAACAAGAGCGCTGGTTCTTCGATCCTGTGATGTTCATAGCTTGAGCAGCATTAGCATCCGCGTATGTGAAATGACCGCCATATTGCAACTTACCTTAGAGTTCCAACACCGCCTGCTTCCAGTAAAAAGGTTGGACCTTCTCGCAGGGCGTAGCCAGCCCATCTCATGGCAAAAGCACGAAGGATGTGTCCATGAGCAACAAGTAGAACGTCGCCGCAATGATCGCTTCCTTGGTCCATGACTGGCTTATGCCATTTATCCCGAATCTCTTCTATCAATTGATCGAGTCTCCTGCTGACATCATGAGGGCTCCTGGTAGCAATGTCAGGTTAACAGGATCCTCGCAAGGAGGGAAGAAGTGGTATAGGGTAAATGGGATTTCACACTTACTCTCCGCCAGGACAACCATCTTTCCAAATGTCCCAAGACCCCTTGATCCCCTGTTCGGCTCTGATCTTGCGAATCTCTGGAGACGTAATGCCTTCATAGTCACCATAGTCCCATTCTCGGATATAGTCTGTTACTTCAACCTCGGCCTCACACTGCAGACCAGTCCCGTCAGGAGTGTCGCCGTGTGGTGTCCAGGGTAGCGGACGGCTCAGTCCAAGATTGAGCAGCTCAAATGTGCGTTGAGCACGCTTTCGGGGTGAGACATAGCTGCGATAAATGTCAGCCTGGCCACGACCAGAGAGATAATGCTGAAGATGGGGGACAAGTGATAATAGCCAAGTGGGTTATCGATGGTTGCCGAAGAATGCTTAAGCAAGACATGCCATTATTTGCATGATATTACGACACCCGCACCTGGAAACTTGCACGAGATAATATATGAGTAGGGAAATGCGACTCACATATGAGCGATCTTCTTGGGAGCAATGAGACGGTCTGGGCCGACAAGAGCCTTTCCTGTTGCCTTCACACGTTTCTCACCATTGGCAGTAAGAGGAATGTCAGTCACACCAGTATGACGACCATCAAGCGACCACTCCGTCTCGCCATGGCGAATGAGGAAAACACGGGGGGTTGACATGGTTCAATGCTCAGTGAAAAGAAGTAAATGAACTCTGCAGAACCTGGCCAGGAAAGAGACGAACAATCCCTCTAAAAAGTGCGAGAGCGTCTGTATTTGAGTTAGCACTATTCTTCAAGTGGTGAGTTAGAAGATGACCTGACCTGAATATGGCCTACGAAGGTGGGGTTGAACAGACCACGCCCACGCCTCAGACGCTGACGTTGGAGAAGTGAAGAAGAACGACTTGTTATTGTCCACAGGTGAAAGACGTATCAATAAGAGGGTAGTGTATATGAAGAAGCCTCGAGGAAATAAACAGGAAGCAGAAGGACGAGGGAAAATGGATTATCTCGAAACTTGTTTTTGGTGTTGCGATGGATGGATTACGTTTGAGTGACAAACCCCACCATCAGCCAGGTAAGGTCTTTGAGGAGGGGCAAATCACTTTCCGTCTGCCCCCATTGACGTTCTTTCAACGTATCTAGGTACTTACTAAGGGGATTACTAATGACCAGGTAAGTTAGAGAAATCTCAAATTGGAATGTGAATAAGGGTTTGTGTGTTGTTTGGCGGCTAGATGTTGACAGTGGTTGAAGGTATGAAGTTTCTGTGATTGAATGTGAATATCAGTCAAGGTTGTATGTATTCTGAGACCACTATTGGAAACGAAACTAAGCCGGAACCTACTAATCTATGTAGAATTACAAGACAAATAAGTACTTATAGCACGTACACAATAACCAAAAGTCAAGGAGTAGATGGCTTTCTGTGATGATTGAGGAAGCTTGTAAGTGAGTACTCTCATTCAGTCAGTTGTTAAGTTTGTACCTACCCCGACCCGAACCTTCAAACCCCTAGACTAGTTCCTTGCATCTTCTACCTTGGTAGGTTAGTACCTTCCTAGGCACTTGCATTGTTCTCTCAAATGAAAATGAAATCTCAGTACCAAAATCTCAACAGCGACAGTCTTACCAATTATTACCAATATCCCTTCCATTGACACGATTTTGGTTGTGACATCAGCGAGACTTGACTCCCCCGCGATGCCCCTCCTCCCCACTCTAACTTCAGCTGCAGCCTGCTTAGTCAGAATCATCACCAATCCGCTAAAGATCCACCCGGTGGTCGCCCCCATCCATCTCCGCGACGCCGATAATTCTTCTCCCGTAGCTCGGCACCGGTCCACCTCCGAGTTTCTTCAAGATCCGCCGTCGCCGACTACTCCGATAGAACTTCAGGTTCTTTCTTTACCGAGACCGTCATCTTCACAGCCGCAGCCACAGTTGAAACCAGACCCAGCAGGTTCAACCGTTTCAACAACGACTCCGGCGTTGTCACATCGACAGCGTAGAGAGCTATCAGAGCAGGTCTGGCGAGAGTATTAGTGATACCATTGACCCCCCTTGGAAACAAGATGGCTGTGCACAAGTGGACACGGCAGGAAAAGTTCAAGCGCGGTGTCTGGGCCGTTGCTTTTGCAGCGTGCATCTTTGCTGGAACTATTACCGGCGCACAGCTAAAGACGGATACTGAGAAGAAGGAGGTAGGGAGTTGCCTACAATCTTTTGAGAGACCTGCCACTGATAATCGTGATAGGCCATCCAAGAATTTCGGGCAACGTCGCCCAACGAGCAAATCGCTGCTCTGCTTTCTCAACGAAAGTCTTTAGTTTCACAAAAGGCAGTTCTTCAAAGGAAAATCGATGCCTTCGATATCCGCGTCAAAGAGCGCGAGGCTGAAAAGGCAAGGCGAGACAGCGAGTCATCATAGCGACTGCTTTGGAGTTGATGCTGTTGTACTATCATATTGTAACTTTTACGAACATTGCATTAGAGCCTGATACAGGGATTGGCGTTATTCAGTGAATACAAGGGATTGGATGACTGGAGTGGGAATAGTCTTAACAGAGGTGCGAAAAGATACTTGGAAGAACAAATGGACGAGTCAAGTAGTACTCAGCCAACACACAGACAATGTCAAAATTTACACTTTATGATTGAGGGCTACTTGCCATGCTCTCCCGTAGGCATAACTGGCCATGCCATATCTCCCCTATCCGTGTTGATTCGTTAATTCATTCCATGCCTTGCCTAGGGTAGCGACATACTTCTGTGCACGTAATAACTCTCATCTGTTTGCGAGTTTCTTACTCTACAACGCCTTCGGCAGAAGGCAGAGGAATGGCGCGGTATAGAAGAACAAGAGCAGAATGAGACTCACCGCCACCGGCAAGAGTGTCAATCTTCTCAGCTTCAACTTCTGTTACCTTCTCATCGTTGAACCACCACCACTTGCCATCCTCCTCACCCTTCTTACCAGTCTTGGGGTCAACAGGGGCAGCCTTTTTGACATAAGAAGTGTAGTGACCACTGTCTGCGCTGGCACCTTGATGTGTTATGACACCGCGGAGCTCATAAAGACCAGACTGGTTAGCGCCATCGTCGTTGCGCAAGTCGGGGTTGATGAGTGCATTCAGCTCCTTCTTGGCCGCAAGGATTGAGGCGTTTCTTTCGGTCTCGATGTCGGCATCCGTCTTGTATGTCTCACCCTCCTCGCCCATAACAGTGTCTCCATCAGCTGACTTGCCCTCCTGCTTCTTCTCGGCTTCCTTCTTCTCATTCTCGGTAGGAAGACCAGCACCGCCGGGGATATCACCGACGTCCTGGTCGTGAGTCTTCTTACGACGCTTGCGAGCACGCTCAATATCCTCCTCATCCTTGCGAATCTCACGAACCTTGTCGCGCACAGGTACCAGAGCGCTCTTCAGCTCATCGGAACAGAACTCAACAATATCTAGCTCCTTTGGGAAAGTGACTTTGCGCATAATCTTGGCTTTCTTCTGCGTCTCTCGTTTCCAGAAGAAGCGCACAAAATGCACAGTCAAGTATTTGGGAGCACGGGAGATCTTGGAGGTTCTGGTGTAAAGAGCATCGCGATCCAGAACCTCAGACTTCTTCTCGAACTTTTCCTCCAGTGCGGCAAGAATTCCGTCTCGGAGATGGTTTGTTGAGCTATCGATGTGGCAGTTGAGTTTGGAAAAGCCTTCCGTGGCGACGACGGGCTTCTCGCCATCAGTGGAGGCCTGCTCCTCATCGCACTTCAGTACAGAAGTAAATTCACCAGACATGTACTTCTCCACAAAGGATCTCCCGGATGAGTCTTCGCTACCAGTGATTCGCAGCTTCTGGTTAAGTTGCTGCACGATCTGAGACCAAGCCTCCTCTGCATCCTGCTGGGCGTAGCCTTGTCCTGTCTTGGACTTTTCCGCAAATTGAGGGAAGACGGCTCGCAGAGCACCCAGGAAGGTCAAAGGGGGGAAGGGTTCCTGTGTTGTTCCCATCTTCTTGTACAGGTTCGAAAGTTGGGATGCGATGTCCATGTTAGAGCCTGCCATCATGAAGTTGCTGCTGCTGCTGCCACTCTCGGGGCTGTACTTGGCTAGAGCATCTTGCAGCTCGGGGATCAAGCGCAGGGTTTGGAGGGTGGAGTTGAGATAGCATGTGTTTCCAAGGTTGACAAGACCGGCGGGAGTCGCACCGATTTGTTGAGCTTGCTCAGCTTCCGTCATGTCCTCGACAAACTTGATGGCCTCTTTCGGTCGGACAAGCTCACCACCGCCAGCACTCGGGGTACCCATCATCATAATAACCTGGCCGGGCTTCAAGCCCAGTTTGCTCATGTCGGCATCATCCTTGAGCTGGCCACCCTTGATGAGGATCTTTTGGCGTTCGGGCTCCACATTGGTCAAGCTGAACATTTGGAGCTTGAAGTCTTCGCCGGTAGAGCTGGGATCGATTTCGACATCGTGCTTTTTCCCCTGGTGTTTCACCACGACTGCTGGAGGTAAGAAAGTGTTTTCAAAGCAACGCGGTGGAAAATGACTGACCTGAAATGGAAGACATGGTCGTGGTTAACCGAAGCTCGGAGGTTTGACGTGGGGTGCTGGGAGATTAAGTAACTGTGGAAAGAAGATGCTGTCTATTCACCCTCTTTCTGAAAATCCCAAGATCTAGAGAAGAAGAAAGAAAAAGCAGAAGAAAGAGGAATAAGTCAAGAATGCATCCCCGTGAAGATATGTGTTGTTTGCAAGGGACAAGGCGTAGAAGATGCTAGAGATGCGTCACCGAGTGGTACCTGGAGGAAGGCGAATTGTTAGTGGGGAAAGCGGTGTAGTTTCCGCGGGGCCCAGAGAGTCGAGGATGTGGCTGTGGAATGGACGACTCAAGCCACAAAGAGCTCTTTGAGGTTCAAGCTCAGCGTCCAAGGCTTCCCCCATTCATCACGGCCCCACCCAAAGACACGGAGACGTCAGACGCCTCATTAACAACTGCGCCTCAAGTTGCTGAAGCTCCAACCTCCAACGTCAACGTCGACTGACCCCGCCGAGCTCCGTGTTCTCCATCAACACCTCGATACGTGCCTCTGCCATTTGTTTTACAACGTCTTAGGACGTGCTTCGAGCCATGGTACATACAACTTCATTTCCAATTTCACGAACCTGACCGCAGGCTGACGGCTAACCTCCCCGCTTAGTCTCAATCCCTCCGACCTTACCTGCAATGCGTGCGCAGCAGCTTGACCGCTGCGCTCACGCTTTCCAACTTTGCTTCTCAAACCGCTGAGCGACACAATGTCCCCGAGATTGAGGCACAGACATCACCCGAAGTCCTCCTCCAGCCCTTGACTATTGCGCGAAACGAGAACGAGCGTGTCTTGATCGAGCCCAGCATCAACTCTGTCCGTATCAGCATCAAGATCAAGCAGGCCGATGAAATTGAGCACATACTGGTACACAAGTTTACAAGATTCTTAACGCAACGTGCCGAGTCATTCTTTATCCTGCGAAGAAAACCGATCAAGGTCAGTCACTGATCATGACATGCCATTATTGACCTACCCCTGACTGACTGATGTAGGGCTATGACATCTCTTTCTTGATAACAAACTTCCATACCGAGGAAATGTTGAAGCATAAGCTTGTCGACTTTATCATCCAGTTTATGGAGGAAGTTGACAAGGAAATCTCCGAGATGAAGCTATTTGTGAGTATCAGACTGCAATGTACAATTGCGGCCAGTAGATGCTAACCAATCCTTAGTTGAACGCTCGAGCGCGATTCGTGGCTGAGTCTTTCCTTACACCCGTAAGAACCAACCTCAATGATACCGTTGCACGATACTAACTGTTAATAGTTTGACTAAACCCTCAGCTGGTATGAGGCTTGGAGTTCTCTCTTGAGAGTACCGGCTGTTGCAATGCTCTTTTGACCAAGCAAAAGTATGACAGCACTGACGTGCAGAGGCTCCAATAGGCGAGCTTCGTGCTTTGGAGAGGAGGGCGGCTTAAGACAACGACATTGCCTAGATATAAATTTTACCGACCAAATCGAATTGAAATGCGAATCTTTCTGGAAGTCTACCTTTCTCTATTTGACAATGGTCTGCATACTAAGTGGGCGCCGGTATTGATGGGGTCCAGGAGTTGTATCTCTGTGGGTGAAACCCTCTGTTCAGCATGGCTATTGATATAATTCCTCAATTGAGAAGACGAAACAATGTTTTAATTGCTTGTTGTCTCCTTCATTCTCATCTTAGCTCCGCCTTGGACTGAGCATTAATCGCCTGTCATTCATGAGCCATATCATTGTCATCATAACCACAACTACTATATTTATTGTTTACATCATTTATTCGTTCATCCCTGGTCACTGTTCAACTTGCAGTTCATGACGGATAATGAATCACTGTCAATGATCTGCAAGGAACAGGTATATGAATGCCCCTCGACGATTATTCAACGGCTTCCTTTCTGACATTGCTGCCAACCGCCTGGCACTGCCATAGAAACACGAAAGAGGTACTTCATTATTGTCCCCGGAAAACAATAATTTACTCACCTCGCACCTCTGCTTCTTCCTGTGTTCTCCTTTCTCCCTCTCACACCTGTCAATCCCTTCCACGTATCTCAACACCGGCCTTTCTGCGTTCCCCTAGAAGCTTTCACAACTATCTAGGTGAATGCATTCTCCCTTCGGAAATTCCTCTCTACCTTGAGCTTCTGTCTACCTTCTTCTACCTGCTACCTTTGCTTCACCAAGATCTTTCTTGACCCTGCACTCCTCTTCAAGCTTGCAACTTTCACAGCTCTTGACCCTCAATAATTTCGAGCAGCGAAGTGAGTATTAAAGTGTGCGGCGACGCTCGCCTGCTTAATTCTCTCTGGTTTTTTTCCTTCTCTCGTTTAACACTCAAGCATTCCCGCTTCTTTCTTTTCTATTCCACTCCATAAACGTTTTCCTTTTCAACATCCTGCATCACCACGCTAACACTAAGGCGCACTTCAGATCCTTGAAGCCAAACGCTTATTTCTTTTAGCTACTCTTCGACATTTCGATCTTGTTTTTCCTCTAACGTTTTTCTCCTCGTTTACTCCCCGTTTGCAATCACGCGAGGCCTCATCATTCTGGCCATAAACTCGCCAAACGTTTGATCTGTTTACACCCCACAAACACCGTAGGCGTTGAACTCCAAGCGCTCCGTTTGACTTTCAACTTGACCACTAGGTAAACTGTTTACTTCAAACATCAAGTACAGAAACACAGTTACGGTTCGCCGGTTGTCAGCTGTCTCGTATTGAAAGTTTACAGGCTAGATTTCTGCGTGGTGAGTTTCTTATACCCGGCCGCAACGCGACGTGGACATACCGAAAGTGATTTCTTAAGCACCTTTCTGGCGTTTGATGAACAATAGCTTGATCAATGAGGAGAATTTACTGACAATATGTTCATTCTTAGCCCCACGACTCCATCATGTCGTATCACACCGACCAGTTTCCGGGTCAGTCTAATGCCCAGCAACCTCCGGCGGCTCAAAGAAATACTACCTCGCAGCACCCGGGGCCACTCTCTTCCAACCCACCTTTCGGGATCCCTTCTTTTCAACCCCAACCTGACCGACCTCAAAACGTTGCTGGTTGGTACAACCCCGAGTCTGCTTCGCATGCGAACTCGAACTCGTGGATGCCTTCAGCTCAACAGGCTCTCAACAACGCCCTCCAAGCAAGTGGGTTTGGTGATATGCAGAACGGCATGGAGGCGATGAGCACGCTCCCCTCAAACGGTAACCCGGTGCCTACCATTCTTGAACCACCCGTTGCGCCCCCAAACAGCCCTGTACAGGGTGCCCCTGGCGTCGTCATTCCCTTTTTGCCCCTCAACACTGGTGCTCTGGCCCCTTAGATGGGAGGCCAAGCTCAAAGTACTGGCAATAGCATGGCCAATGGAGTTGTCTCATCTACTGCCAACAACTCGCAGTATTTCATCGCCAACGGTTCTTCTCACCCGGCGGCAAATGGCTTTCCTCAAGGAATGGTTATCGTCACGAACGGCGACAATCAAGCTCTTGGCAGCTCTGGTATTGCCAACCGACTCCCTCACGGAGCTCAACTTTACGTAAGTCCCAGGCCATCTCTTAGGGTTTTATGATCAGAAATGTCTTGGTCTTATGAATCCTCTCATAAACATTACTAACTTTAGGGAATTGCAGCCTACCCGACCTGTTCAGAACATGAATGCTCACAGTGTCGAACCGTCTGGTCTGATCTCTCCCCCACACGGCCACAATTCCCAGCCTGGAAGCCATCACTCTTCTAGATCGGATTCTGTTGGAGTTGCCCAGCAGTTTTACACTCCTGTTCCGCCCGCACAGAACCCACACATGGCCGGGCTGCCCCAGAGTGTCTCCTTTCATGCTGGCGTTTCTATGATGAGTCCCACTAACACTCCACACCATTTCAGCGGCGAGCGCATGGGTGACTCGCTGTCTACTCCTGCCTCTGGCACTAACCATCATCTCACCGAGCCACGCAACTATGCGCCCCGAACAGCTGGTCAGCCAGTTGACAGTTTGCCCCCTCCCAGATTCAATTTGGACTTGCAGACAATCTCCAGCGCTTGTCCTACCTCACCTCGAGACCCATTTGGTAGCCCTGAGCGTGTTGAGGCTGGTGCATTGATCCCCTTCCCTAATATGCCTCCTCCTGCCATGCAACAAGCCATGCTCACTGCTGCAATGGCAGTGCCATTCACCGGTAACAAATCTCAGAAGCTACAAGAGCTGACCGGCACCTACTCTGGCCTTCCCACGCTGGAAACTGCCATGAGCTCTACCTTTTTCCCATTTGTGAGTGGTCCTGGATCTACCAAGCCATCTACAGCTGGAGTTGTTCGTCTCAAGAACGTAAGTCTTCCACATCTTCCTACTACCGATCGTGCCCTGACACTTTTAGATACCGTTTTCCACCAAACGTTCTGAGGTTGTTGCCTTCATTGGCCGTAACAGTCGGATGTTGAATGATGGCGAGGAGCCTATCCACATCATCATGGACCGAGCTACGTCCAAGACCATGGACGCCTTTGTCGAATTCATGACCATGGAGGACGCCATGCGCTGCGCCGAAAAGCACCACCAGTACACCCAAACTGGCCGTATCAGTCGTCTTGGAGAACGACCTGTTGAGGTTGAGTTGTCGAGCCAAGCTGCTCTCATGCAGGAGCTTTTCCCTCTTGCTCGTGGAGTATTCTGGGACGGCGCTACCCCTCAAATCCTCCCAATTAACAACACAGAGCCTTGGGAAAACTTCAAGGGGTTCATCTTCCCTGAAGAGATGGTTATGCTTGTCAAACATGTGGAAGTTCCTCACCGATCTCCCTTTTCCAAAGAGTGTCCCCAACGCCCCTATGAGTGTCTCATCAGCACCTTGCGCAAGTTTCCTTGGTACGCCTCAAACCATGTTACTATCGCTCAACGTGGTGCCATGTACAAGGCTACCGTCAAGCTTCTTCGCTTGCTTACCCGATCGGTCACAGGGCAGGATGACCCTGTCAATCTCACCAACCAGCTCTTCCAGCGTATCATCCGGACTGCAATGGACTGCAAAGGCTTCACCATCCTCCAGAAGGACAACATTGCATTCATGGCCCAGATGCCCCCCGTGGAGCAGCAGCGCCGTCATGGACAGCCCATGAATCCTACCTCGTGGGTTCACCAGTACGCCATCACGCGCAAGCCAGGTATTCCTCTCGATATCGTCGACTGGTACATCCGCTTGATTCGTGAACAGACGACTCGTGATGTCCTCGTCCGTCCTATTCATGAGCGCACCTCGATTCAAGAGACACTCAAGGATACCGATGAGTACTGGGGCTACTTCTACTATGAGGTCAACTATGCCCAGGGACCTCAGTTCGACGGAATGACTCTGGGGAAGTGTGCCTTCCTCGAACTTTCTGCCATCGAGCGAATTCTCGGTCGTGCCCTCGGCTATAACTGAGTGATGAACAACAGTTGATGGACTTTTACTCATCGGACTTGCTTTCGTTTCCTTTTTTCATCTTTCCTTTCGGAGTTTTCTTCTCATTTCGGAATTCCGCTGCACTCGCTAAGCCAGTGACAGAAACTTTTGGCGTTTTTCTTTTTCTCTCTTTCAGATCCAGGACCTCACCAACACAGGCGTTGAGGTATCTCAGAGCACTACCTACTACCTACTTCATCATCCACTCGGGCTGAGGACTCAGCATTTTGTCAACTCGCTAACCGGGAACAAGGCTAGAGAGCCAAGGGAGCGGGGGGAGGAAGAAGTTGCGGCGTACTAATACGATGAGGTTGGTATCGGGACGAGAATGCGTTACTGGGGGACACTGGCATGCATTGATGGTTTAGTTGGACTCGTTGCTTGTATTTTCTGATCGTTCTACTTGCTTACCTACATATGGAAAGATCACAGAAATTAATTTGGGAACTCGAGATACCCTACCTGCCTATACAAGTGATGTGTGCTTTTGCTGATTGCCGTGTATTATGTCAGATATCACGTACGATGCATGATCCTGGCTTGACGTGAGCTGCGCGTTGGAGGAAGCTGGTGGGGGTGTGTGCATAACGATTAATTAATTAATCGCTGAACACTAAAATGAATGCCAGGGTCCAATCGTTCTCCATTACGGGCTCCTTACTGGCAGATGCTCTCTAGTGCTGGTGTTCAGGTGAATCAACCCCTAGAACTGACCTTGTCCCACGTATGTGAGTTTAATTGTTACCCAATCAAAGGTTGCACCAAACGCTGTAACGGCAGTCATCTCCACTTGCCGAACACATAGACGCCCTTGGCTCAGGTACCGTCCCGTCCTCGAATGCACTGAGCGGAAGTGAGGCTGGAATTGCACATCACCTACAAACTTGCTCCGTACATGCTGTCTCCCTTAATAATAAGGTACCACCTACAATCTACCACCTACCTCGTACAGAGTACACGTTTGTTCATTCTGTTTATCCATAAGTACCTTGTCAGACAACGCGCTTCGTTTCTGAAAAACCCCAATCTATCAAAAGGAGTTTCATTCTCCCGTGTTTGTTTCCTTTCCCCCCATCAATTGTACTGAACAACGCTTCCCGTTGCCGTTTCGCTTGGCTCCTGTACCAAAGCAATCCCCTTCAAGACCCACGTCGGACAAGACTCGTCAAGTCAAGTTCGTAAACAAATATCTGGCGATCCCTCGCATCGCGTTACCATCATTATCCTCTTGAAATCAGCTATCTAGCAATTAATCCACGCCCGCAATCATGTCTGCTGAGCAAGATAAAACTGCTGCTGTCGCTACCCCTGCAGATGCTCCTGCAGCTCCTGCCGTCGTTGAGCCCACCGCAGACACAACCGCAGAGGTTCCCGACGAGAAGTCTGCTCAAGCTGGTGCCTCTGCTCCTGAGACCTCTCTAGCTAAACTTGATGGCCGTCTCAATGACATCTGCAGCAAAGCACAGCACAAGGAGATGTGGGGAGTGCAACTGTCCAGCATCAACCACATCCCTACAATGGTGGTTCTCCAAAAGTTCCTTCGAGCTAACAACGATGACCCTGTTGCCGCTGAGAAGCAGCTCACCCAGGCTCTCGAGTGGCGCAAGAAGATGAACCCTACCGCATTGGTCACTCAGACCTTTGACAAGAGCAAGTTCGACGATCTAGGCTTTGTCACTGCGCACAATGGAGTGAACAACAAGGAGACCATCATCACGTGGAATATCTACGGTGCCGTCAAGGACAAAAAGGCCACCTTTGGCAACGTTGAGGAGTAAGTATCTGTTCGATACGTACCCAGGTAAAGGCCTTGCTAACATTGCGTCAGATTCATCAAGTGGCGCGCCGCCATCATGGAGATAAGTGTCCAGAAGCTCAAGCTGGACCAGGTCACTGAGCCCATTCCTGAGGGGGGCGAGGATCCTTATCAAATGATCCAGGTTCATGACTACCTCAACGTCAGCTTTTTCCGCGTGGATCCTGCTGTCAAGGCTGCCAGCAAAGAGACAATTTCCGTCTTCTCCATGGCCTACCCAGAGCTACTTTCCCACAAGTACTTTGTCAATGTTCCTGCCATCATGGGATGGATGTTTGGCGCCATGAAGCTCTTCCTTGCCCCTGCTACCCTTCGCAAGTTCCACCCCATGACTTCTGGCACCACACTGTCGACAGAGCTGAAGAATATTGCTTCTTCTTTACCTAAGGAATACGGTGGCCTTGGACCCAGCGTCAAGGAAGGTCAAACCGTTTTGTTGGCTGAGACCGGCGAGACTAACGCAACTTCTCCCAAGTCTGCTGCGACCGAGACCACTCCCATTCCTGTTGCCGATGACGCCGGCCCTGCTGTTGGAAATGCTCCCGTCACTACCGAACCAACTCCCGCTGCCCATGATTCTGGCTCCGTTACTGAGAATACTCCTATCACCACTACTGAACCAGCTCCCTCTGCTCAAAACGCCATCATTGCCGAGCCTGTAGTCGCTCCTGAGCCAGCTACTGCTGCGCCAGCCCCTAGTGATGCGGAGCCAGTTCCTGTCCCAATTCCCGCTCCTGTTGAGGCAGCTAAGGAGGAGACTGCTGAGAAGGCCGTTGAGCAAGCCGGCGAGAAGCCTATCGAAGAGGCTCTTGAGAAGCTGACTGTTGGCCCAGCTGGTGAGGATGAGAAGAAGGAGGCTCCTGCTGCCACCGTCGAAGTGGAGAAGAAGGAGAACACTGCTTAAATGATATGACCCAGAAAAGATGAAGAACAAGACATCAGAGTGGAAGATACTAAGTAATCATGGGATTTGATACCACAAACAATACCCCCCTTGAGTTGCTGCAAGCGAGCTTGTTAAGTGGAGTACTACTCTAGAACTGTTGTATTCTCGTATAGATTCGCAAATGAGATGTTAACTACGTTCCCGATGAGCATGCCCCAATATATTGCTTTTGCATGGTAATACCCTAGAGTGCATTTGAGAATGTCGAGACTTTCCATCACTTCGCAATACAAGGTTTGCCGGAGGTCTCGGCAGTAATTGCTCTAAACGTTATCTTGAGGGTATCGGCGGTCTGTTAGATAATTGGCCGATAGTTCGCGGTGGTAGTCTTTGATGTGATGTTTATGCTATCAAGTGACTCAAGCCCGAAAGCTGAATTTGATCCTGACCAAGCTACAAGCTGAACTAACATCTCGTAATCTTTACCGATAAACATGACAGAATCATCAATGCAACTACTATACAGAACGAGGATATTGTCAGTTCCATGACGGTAAAATGCGTTGCACAAAAATGGAGTGGTACCAACAATGTTTTGATAGGAGGATACAGCCCTATTTTGCCTTGATACGTCCATCAAATCACACGTCATTTAGCGCACCGTGGACATTACGTTTACTGAAAGTAATAACATACCTACCGCCCAAGTTTCGAATGTACTCTGGGACGCAAAAAGGTAGAATGAAGTAAACTTCAGCCAGCTCGGAGAGGTAGCTGCGGCACAGACGGAGACTGATCTGTTTCCGAGGTGCCGACACGCTGGGCAGTATCTTCGCCGATAGGTATGATGGATCTTCAGGTCAGAAAATACCGATAAGGCATCAGAATTCGTTGCAAGGAGTAGGTGGATCATACCGAATATATTGGAGTTGTCAATATGGACGGTTGTCACGGTTGCGCTGGAGTTGCAGGGGATCGGAGCCCGGATTAGACCCCGTGACTTGGTGATCCTCGAGTTACATACCCGGGCACCTGTCACAGACGGACCTGGGACTACTGGCATTAGATCGGTCTCTATAGTTGAATCGGTGCGTAAGTGTTCAGAAACATCGAAATGTATAGATTCAGCGTTATCGTTCATGCTGCTGCAAAAGAGTGTCATCCAACGATAGAGAGTATCACCGCAAAGCAATAGGCCCAGTCACGGTCGTGATGGTACAAAATATGCTTCAAAGGATGCGATATCATTCCAAGAATACTGACTTGTTGGAGAACTTGCACAAATAACCGCAGTTTCTTAATCCCGTCTCCTTAGTGGGTAGTTGGTTATTTGGCAGTCCGTGAGAGCCTCAGTACCCGCCCTTTTCGGAGGTAACTCGCACTCTGGCCCCTGAGCAATGCAACGTCACTCACGAGAAACTTGCAGAATTCTAGTCTTCTTGTTTCGGGAACGGGCGTAATTACTCTTGATGGACGGTGAGTATTACTTCTTTGTTGAATGACCAAGTCTGTGCTGGCAAATGCCACTTAGGGCTCTCAGGTAGCCGAGCGGTTGGTGAAGGAGGCTATCTTGAGCCATGCAGCCAGCGAAACTGTAAACTCATCTAACGATATATTGTATCCATATTTCAATACCACTCCTTCCGGATCTATGTGATAAATCTTTCCCTAGCTCTTGTTCCGAAATGCAGTGATATCTGAGTCAGATATCGTCAAGGCGCCAGGTGGCAAAGCAAGCACGAGGCAAGAGACGTTCGAGAAGGAACCTGTAACTCGAACAATGTAGAGTTTGAATGAGTAGAAGCGCATTTTGAATATTGCCACAAGAACAGATGCGATTTTTCCAACGCCATGAATGGGTTTGCGAACAGATTGCATTTATTGTAGCCAAAGCAGTGTTGCGCATCTCGTCTCAGGCGGTCCATATGGTTTCGGTCTAGGAAACTCGCGTTTACCTACCTTGCCTTACCTCGAAAATCAGCCAGCCGGCCAGCCATGCTCATCCTCGCATCCAATTGTCGATTGTACTCCTCCCTGCCTCAGCTCAGCTCAGCCTACTAAGGTAGGCCTAAGGGGCGAACAAACCAAAACTCCCTTGTTTCTCCTCCCAACCTCCAAATTCTCTCATCCTCCTCTCAACTACATCTCGACTGCACCGCCGAGAGACATAGAGACCGTATTCCGTGTATTACACTCACGCACGAGAATTTGTTCTCCACTGTTAGACTTTCTATAACGCTTTCACTTCTCCTTCTTTTTTTTCTCTTCCTTATAACCCCCTCCTTTTCTTTCATGCTCTCCTGCTACTGCCTGTCACGTATTGATCTGGCCCGGCCACTTATCCCACTTTTTCCTTACATCAACCAAACGACGCGACCAGGAGCCAACAACGGTTTTTGTTCAACTCATCTTTGAACATCCCAACTCTACTCTTGTTGTTTACTTGTATCGCTGATACGCGTTTTCTTGATCATCCAAGACTGATTCACACCCCGTCACGTTTATTGAACAAGGTTAGTACTTATACATCTCTCTTCTTCTTTTGTGCACCTATGTCATATCTCAATATCTACTTCCTTACACCAACTCTCGCACGTCGACTTGATACTCTCTCCGCATTCTCTTTCTGATCGCCAAATCCGATCCTTCCTTACTCCTCTTTTTTCGGCTGTTATCGTTCCTACCTTCCCAAATATTGGAGTACGTACCAAGCCTCTTGCCCGGGCAGTCTTTGACCTTTACCTGGTTCTTCTTGCCTGCCCTGGACCAGTCTAGGTTGGACTGGCGCGCGCGGGGGGAAGCACCATCCACTCGCACTTGACCTTAGTCGCCCACTCTCTCCTTCCCAATCCCACGCTCATCTCTGAGCGCGCCGCGTTTACTTCTCAACTCCATTTACCTCTCAACACCCTCTATCCTTCACCTTCTACTTTTTCCTCTCTTGAAACTCTATCAATCATAACTTTTTATGCCTTTTCTCTCTTCTCAATCTTTAATTAATTTGGTGTTGTTCTTTTCTCACGCTTTTTTTTATTAGAACCCGAATGACTTTCCGTCTTTGAACATTTCGCGTCAAAGCAGTCTACTACATCTGAGACGACCTGTTGTCTTGCCAATATGGCACTCGTCTTGACCTCCGAGGGCGCCTTCGAGGTAGGCGTCACGGACGACTCTTCTTCTAATGTCGCGTCAACGACTTCCACGCCTCCTACTACCGTTGCCGATGAAGCCAGTCTTCACTCCGAATCGCCCAAGCGCGATGTCGTTCATGTTGCGCTCGACCTCGAGTCTCCTGAAGTCACGCTTACCACATCCAACATGATCGAGCCTACAGACTCCATCAGCTTCACCGAACCGCCTTCGCCTGCCCCAACACGCTCTCGCCGCAGCCGCGTGAGCGCTCCTGTATATAATCTGGTTCAATTGAGTGGCACCGCCGGCCACGGAAAGCGACGTGCCAAAGGTGACATTGTAGCGGATCGAAAACGAAGAAGGCGAACTGTTTCTGGCCCAGTCTTGCCTGGTGATGGCTCAGCATCTTCAAGCCCTGCTCAGGGTGCAACACCCGAAACAGTCCGAAGTGGCATTGACGCGCTAGGAGTCACACAGTCAGCCAGCAAACTCGATTCGCCGCGTACTCGTCGCCAGAGAATCTTGGAGGAGGACTTGCCAAGCAAGCGTCCTTCAACGCGTCGTCATAGTACCATTGCGCCTGCCGCGGTTACGCCCGTCAACAAAAAGTCAAAGGTCACTAAACGGAGTCGCAAATCTTTGGAATCCGAGACGCCGTTGTCACGCGAGCTTAGACGCCTGCAGGATACAAAGGAGTTTGCCCATATTGACGAAAAGCCCGTGATCCAGAGTGTTTGGTCTAACGGAAAATTCGTCGACCCTAAAGCTCCTGCGCCACCGCCAAAAAAGAAGTCTGAACCCGAACCAGCCGCCGAAGAGCCCAAGGAACCCGAGCCCGAGCCTATGAATAGATTCAGAAATCGCAAGCCTAAGAAGTATCTTGTCAAGGGTCTCTATGCGGGCCAGGATACTCCCACCGATGTAACCAAGGGGCTATCGTTAGACAAGAAGACAATCGCCCAGGTGCCCGATCTTATTTCCAACGGTCGCGTTAACAAGACCATGCCCATGCCCATCTTCACTGGTCTGCGGACTCTCATCGATGGTCGCGATTTTAAACTTCCCTATCAAGTCTGCCATCCTCTTCCTCCAGGTCAGCCCAAGCCTGATGAGTGGAAGAAGATGACGAAAAGTAAGTTTGATGCCGAAATTGCTTAATTGGTTCTAACATATCCTAGATCGCTTTATTGGCGAATCCAAAGACTACTGGCGAAAATCGCCCCACTTCCATGACTATTCTTCAAAGTGTGTCTGCAAGCCAGAAGATGGTTGCGGCGAGAGTTGTCAAAACAGAATTATGTTGTATGAATGCGATGAGCAGAATTGCAACGCTGGCAAGAAGTATTGCAACAACCGTGCGTTCGCCAATTTGACAGCACGACGAAACCGGGGTGGAAAATATAGAGTTGGTGTTGAGGTGATCAAGACCTCTGATCGTGGACACGGTGTACGAAGCAACCGATGCTTCAGGCCTAACCAAATCATCATGGAGTACGCTGGTGAAATCATTACCGAGGAGGAGTGTGAGCGCCGCATGACGGAGGTCTATAAAGACAACGAGGTGAGTTTCTGAATCGTCGCTCGATTCTGATTGGACAGTCATACTAACTAAGCAAAGTGCTACTATCTTATGAGTTTTGATCAAAACATGATCATAGACGCCACTACAGGAAGCATCGCGCGTTTCGTGAATCACAGCTGCAACCCAAACTGCAGAATGATTAAATGGATCGTTTCCGGACAGCCGCGAATGGCCCTGTTTGCTGGCGACAAACCCATCATGACAGGTGATGAACTGACCTACGATTACAACTTTGACCCATTCTCGGCGAAGAATGTCCAGAAATGCCTCTGTGGTGAACCCAACTGCCGCGGTGTCCTTGGTCCTAAGCCGCGTGAAGTCAAGCAACCCAAGACGGACCTCAAGAATGCAGTTAAGGGTGCCGTCAAAGCTGGCAAGCGCAAGCTCAAGGAACTGGTTGGTGACGAGGCCGACAGCGGCAACAATGCTAAGAAGCGCAAGGTCCAACCTGCGAAGGGAGTGAAGCGAGCCATCTCAAATGCTAGCTCAAAGGCTGCCAAGGGCGCAGCCAGTGCTATCAAGAAGGGCGTTTCAACAGTTACAGCGACCGCAAAGAAGGCAGCACTGGGTTCCAAGTCACCCGCAAAGCAACGCGTCTCGGCAGGGGCCATTCTTAAGAAGACGACAACGAAACGCGTTATCCAGACCTACTCACGAACGCCCCAGAAACGAGCGGCTGGACGAGCATCAACCTCGAGTGTTGTTGAAGCAAAGCTAGCCAGGATTGCGTCGATATCCAGAGTGACAACCCAATCTAGGTCCAAAGTTGCGCGCGTCCAAAAGACTGCGAGACGAACCCCAAACCGTCCACCGTCTCCGGGGGGTCATTCTTATCGAAAGAAGGCGATCATGGTGGCAGCTGATGATTGAAGGATTGAAAAGAGACGACGACGTTGGGATGGAGATTTACGTTTGCAAATAAACGAGGCATTCTGACGGACGCGGATTGCATTTTTTGGGCCAGGCCATTAATGAATTAGGTACAAGGAGTGAGAGATAGGGGATGTCGGTTTCGGACTCGCTACACTTTTCGCGCCACTGGCATTACTACTGTTGTTTTTTATCTGCGGGCGTCAAGGCGTACAAGGACTTAGTGAGAAGGGAGGTTTAGCATTGTACAGTACAAGGAATTAGTTAGTTGGCTGTCTGGCTGCTATGGACATGCGTAACTTTGCTTATCTAGTTTTCACGCCTTCTTGTCAATCAAGTATTGTAATGATGCTTCTTTTATTCTGACTGTGATTATGGTGTAATGGAAGAATTTGCTTGGCTGGTTACTTGTGTGCATCGGCCCAGGCAACAGCCGTACACTATCTTACCACCAAATATCCTTCGTACATATTTGTGGACAACGGCCTCCTTTGCCCTTTAGCAGGTGAAGCAGGGTGAAAATAAGGCAGCGGGCCGACTTGGAGCCATCTGCTCAATGTGTTGAGGTAAGGTGAGACTCAAACGTGCATCACGCCTTCGAGCACTGTGAGCACTGGGCAGCAACTTGTCTATCTACAACTAAGGCAGTACCTAGGTAGGTAATGAGTAATTGCAAAGTACCTAGGGACGCACAAAACAGGAGAGATGTTGGAGCGCTTGGTGAGATACTTGTTTGTCTATATCAAGCGCAAGGCTGCCGTGATTTCGGCCATGGGTATACTTTGTCACTTCTCTGGAGAAACGGTCTCTCTCTGCGTGTGCGTGTGTGTGTTATTTCAACACAGTTGGGAGACTGTTGTGGTTTGAGCTTTCGTTCTGTCACTTCTAGTGCCCCAAAGCAGTTGCGCCTCGACACCCGGGGGGCTGAGAAGAAGTGGATCGAGTTCAGTATACTTAACATCAAGAACATGATTGGAAGAGAAGATGCCTAAAAGATGATATGGCAGAAATACCAGGGGTTTAGGATGGGATGAACGGGGAGGGGAAGACAGGGGGGCATAGCATAGGGGCTCACAGGTGAGGAAGAGCCTCAACTACCTAGTCCTGTCAGACGTGCAGTGAGTGTCTGCAGGTAGGTGAGACAACACAACCAACAGTGCAGTGCACATTTAAACGTTATCCTGTCTTACATCGCAACACCTTTGATACTGGCTACCTAGATAGGTAGGTAGAACCTTTTGCTTATCTTCTGGAAGACACACGACAGCAGCCAGAAAATATTACAGATTGGCACATTAACCACCCAGCACTGTGACCGCTACGTATGCGAGAATTGACTGGCGAGTACGTCTTGTTAGTCACAATTATGAACTCGTAAGAGTTCTCACTGTTTCCAGGTAGCGATTGCCTGGTGTGAAGACCAAGTGGCCCGTCGTTTTCCACCCGATGATGTCTTGCCGTTTCTTAAATGCATTTATAAAGCTAGAATGTTAAAAACAGAGATACTATTCTGCAGTTCCAATCCCTAGCCCATGAAGGCAAGGCGCTGTACAAAAGTCCAGTTATGCCGTGACACATACAGGAGACTTGGCAGCCGCTATCATGTACCGGGTCTTCTGTACATACACTCAAGTCCGTTGGAACAGGCGGCGAATTCACAAGAGCAGCGAAAATTGGAATGGTTCAATCAGTTGTCTATAATTCTGCTAATGATACTAAGAGTCTATAGAGAGAAAACACCAAACAAATGAGAAAGAAGAGATATATGGTAGACGGAGTAACAAAGGGGACAAAACACGAAGGAAAGACGAAGGAAATATAACATGAAGCCATAGATGAAAGAAACAAGGGCAAAATAAGAAATGCATCTACCCAATAACACCCAGCCGGAACGTGAAGACAAGTCTTGAAAGGGCTTCAAGAGAGTATGAGGTCGTGAAAAGAAAAGAAGGCACAGGGCAAGACGATCGATCATCATTGTTCGATATCCTGTCTGTTCCCTTCAGACGTGAGTCTCAGGTCGATGTGCCGTTTTCCATCGTTTTATCTAAACTTTTGTAATAGCCAGTGCTGTTTGTTGCATGATGTAGACCAAAAGACATCGAAACCGCCTTGTTTGAGAAAGAAAAGTTGCTGTGTTGGGCCTTCTTGCTGCTTCTGTCATCTCAAGAGTGGCTCATGTGGCGATGGATGGAACCAGAGTTGTGATGTCGAGTGATCAAGTCATGATCTACTTGAAGCTGAAATATTTCCCTTGGAGTTTCTCTCCCTGGGTGAATATTTTCGTTTCCACGTGTCTTGGTTGGCATCGTCTTTCATTGCGACGCTTATTGTTTGACGGAGACAGCATATACTTTACATGTTGCAGGGTCATAAAAATAGTGACATGAGAAGCCTTGGCAAATTTTGCCAGAGGTGAAAGTGTTTTCAAAGTGGCATTTATAGCATTCCCAGAAATATGTGGTGTCCATGGTGGGTGGTTTTTGGGGAAAGAGTAAAAGATGGTTTGTTTATCTGTGTTTTGACTGAAGGATGGCACGATCGCGGTCAATGCAATGTGCTAGAGATGCTGGATGAGCAGTTAAGGAATATCATCTTTCAATGAGACGCCTTTAAATATTTATCATAATAAATATTTTCATCTGAAGGATAGTCAAGGCCTTTCTCTTCCAGGCGAATTGTGATTCACAGATACGATGTGTGCTACCAGAGGCAACCGAACCTTACCTTTGCAAAATACATCAAGCGCCTGGCACACAATCTCCGTTTACAAACCTTTGCGAAGAAAAACACAATCGTTTAGTGCCGGGCATGTTGAAAGAGCTGTGATTGTGTATGTTTCGAGTCTATGCGCCATGGCGAAGCCGATCCTGGTGAAGCTCCGACAGCAAATCAATGACGGAGTGAGAACAAGTGTTTCAACGGTCACAGGAACCATTGGACCTTGTTAGAGGCCAAACCCATGCTTAACGAACGACATGTTGAATCGATGAACTGGATAGCGGCACTGCGCGCGTCTGGGCATTATCCAAGGGCGGCACATGGGTGGTAGTCGAAGGAAGCTCCACCCAGTGGTAATAGCTTGAGGGATGAAATATGGGTGCGAGTAGAAAGCGTCATGGTCTCGAACCAATGTTGACCATCATATCTGTGTCGTAGTCTGACCAAATAGCGAGGTTAAGCATGTTTGAAAGGTTTAGCGACAATGACTCTTGATTGTCAACATCCGCATCTAGACCCACGTGTTTAGCATGATAGTACGAGGCGGTACCTAGGGTTCTTTCAACCCAACTGGCTCTGGAATTTCTGGTGCCTACTTTCACGACCGCCGTCAGTGCGCAATAGAGTCTTTCAACCTTGGGTTGCTGTCCATACCTACTAGTTTGCTCAGCCTCAGTATAGAGCTTAAAGCTTATACAAAAGAACAACAATAGCGGGGACTTGCGATGCTGGACTGCCTTGGATGTGGTTTTTGTTTGGTCCGACTGAAAGTTTGGATCGTTTGAGATTTTGCGCATCTGTTATTCTCCGATGTTGTAAGTGTTGAAGTGGGTTGCCGAAAACGAGGCGGGGGATGGAGTGGGGTATCTCTAAGAGCTAGCCATGGCTGAGCAGCCATTGCCCAACACTTTGTTGTATAATAAGTACCGAGTGTATATTGTAGATTCTGATGATGAAAAGGGATCAGGGCGAGGGGCCTCGGCGGGGGGCGTCGAAACAAACAAGCAGGCCTTGGTTTTAGTCGTGAGGCTCTGCAAATGACCGGTGTCGGATAAACAATTGTTTGCGAAACCGCTCAAATGTGATGCCACCTTCCTTGTGGTGGAAACGAGGCTTAGAAGTGCATATTCTCCGGTATCGAAGATAGAAGAAGCACTGTGTCGCATGTCAGTATAAAGATATGCATCTCATATAGAAGGATATCACTCAACTGAATAGTATAGTCCAATGCACCCATGATGCTTAAGTACCTTGTCAAGCACGACAGTAGAGCTTCTGCGTGGGTCGCAAAAATAAGGCAGAATCTGCGAAAGTACTTTAGGATGTGTAGTAAGATTAGTCAATAGCAGAAGTACTTTCCTCTTTGGTTTCGTAACACAGTCCGGAAGTTGCGGAAGCAAAGTGAAGTTGTTTTCGCTCTTGTTGAAGATCTTGTGCCAGATCATAACATTCTCAGAATGTTTCGAGGAGGTCTATTTCTCGTTGACATAGTTGTGCAATAATTGAATCATGAATGTTTTTTCTTTTTTCTTTCGGCCGGTCCGGTATTGGAGGGAACTTTTTGAAGTAGAAGATGGTGATGGTCCTCTATAGTCAGGGGAAGGCCGAAACATACGTTTCTATTCAAGTAAAGTCCACCTAGAAGAAGTCAGTACATTATGTAAGAAAGGAAAGAAAGGGGTTGCAAAAACACGAGAAGATCTTGAGCAGGATAGATAAAACGAGAGGAAATTCGGCTGAACTTATGTCTTTTCAAAGATTGCCTTGCTGCACACCAAGTAATAAGCCCAGTCAATATGCAAGTCAATGTGGAAAAACTACTGCCAGCCGAATCTTGGTTTGAACAAACCGTCAACCAACAATACAATAGTTGAAAAGGGGCGCGAAGTGGTCCTTTGGCCTCACGGTGCGCCGTCGTTTGAGCATTGAGGTTGTCACGTAGGTGTTTGCAGTCGCATCTCGTTCAGCTGGGCATACTAGTTCGTGATCGAAGATAGAAGCGTTTCTCAGGTTGAAACCCAGTGCCTAAGCCATGTCATCAAGCACACAAGGCCGGGGCTCCTCTTCGGTCATTATCCTTCCATATTCTGCGCGAGATGGTCATCTTATCGGGTCTAGTAACAATCGGCTACCGACATATCGCCAAGGTTGTGACAAGTTGTAGCATACCCTTAGGCGAAGGAAGACTGGCGTGTTAGTGCTTGTCTCGGCCGGGTTCACATAAATTGACCGGAGAGCTGCAATCTCAAATGCTTAAGTGGCAGGGACAGAATACAGTTTTGAAAGAAGACGGTTAAGTCGGATGGTATACAGGTCAGTTAGACAATATGTACCCAAGGCGGCCTGACGATGCTGAAGTGCATGAGATGGTTGCCTACCACCTCATAGACCATAGAAGGAAGGCCTGAACATCAAAACAAACCGTTATGCCTCGAGGCTAGTACTTGATGCCTGAGAAGAGTAATTGTCATTCGGGCTGTTCCGTAAGTACATAGAGGTAGGTAGTAGGTACTCAACTGCAGGTTGCCCACCTGTTTATGCCTTGGTAAGATAGGCAGAAAAGTAAGTAATAGTCGGATGGCTGTGATCCCATCAACAAGATCAATATGGACACATGCTGTCAGTTGTAGTGTCATGAAACCCCTGGACTAAATTGACAACTCATTGACGTTAAAGACCTAATCCCTGTTGCACAATTACAGAGGCGACCATTGGATCCCCCTATCCCTACAAGATGCACTAGCAGGAATAGAGGCACTGAGGGGAGGATCAACTTCGTGTCAGCAAGGAAGCAGCCGTGAGCCACTGTTAGAGATTAAAGCCTTCCTCAGGTCTCGACTTCAAGCCCTATCACTACTGGTAAGTGACAAGTCTTAAGGGGGCTAAGCACTACCGACTTTTGAAAGTAAGTGGATCGCCGTAGGGACATGGACTCTGGCAGTTTAAAAGTTGTTTCGATGATGTTTCAGCGTGTAAACGACGGCCTGCAAGCAACATAAAGTATAGAACTAAATTGAAGACAAGGGAGTTGCTGGACTAATCTCACAAATGAGGCAGACTTACAGCGAGTTAACAGCCAATTGTTTGAATTGAGGCCTTCTCTGTTACCTCAAACTTATCTATATATATGATGGCACTAAAAAGTAGTTTTCAGTGTAGGTCTTAACACTCAATCATTCCTGAGATAGTTACTTGACATTTAAATATAGCCAAATCAAGTTTTTGTCCACATGTTAAACGCGGTGTTGGTTGAGCAGCTCGGCTTTGGGGCAGACATCCAGCCATATTAGGAATTGAAGTGTGTGGCACAGCTAGCTGCTGGGGCTGATATGCCTTCGAGTGAGTCAACCACAACGCAAAATATGTATAGGGTTTATGCCCTTGATCAAATAAGTTCTTTGTAAAAGCCTTCATACAGTAGGAGGTAGTGGAGTTTATATAACACAAAAGTTAGTTGTGGATTGATGTCACTCTGCTCAGGTTGCAAGTGCAGTGACTACTAACCTATCTACCTGTATTAAGGAAGCCCGATGAGCAGTATTTACAGTGTTAATCGTTACGGACATCTCTATTTGAAAGCCATCCTACCTAAATTAGTAACTAGCCAACGTGTGGTGTTTGAGATGAAAATATTGGTTGTCAACCTACAAACCTTTCTGCGCATATTTACAGGTAGGTAGGTATATGCGTGCTAAAAGTGGCATGTAAGTCAAGGCTTGTTTGTGTAAGCGTTTGAACAACCTTTTTATATTCATTCAGTCAATGAACTGTAAAATCTGGAGCTTCCTGTACTGGTATATATATTTCAGGGCTTTTTTCATATGAGTCTAATAATCCTAAACTCGTTCTTAAACAAATCATTTCTTTATACATCCTTGTCCTCACCAGATATATCGACTTCTGCTCGGACGTACAGTGTGGATTACACATCCAACTATCCGTAAAAATGACCGTCAACGTATTAGTGGCCCACTCGGACGAGCTGGACTTGGCAAGTAATACTTCCGACACAATCAATGCGACAGCAGTAAAAGATGAGACCATTATTACTCAACCACCACCAACACTGACGCGCTCTTGGTCCTTACCCAACGCTTCCACAAGGACGACTTATAGCCCCGCGCTACCGGCACTAACACGCGCCTCGTCTTTGCCCATCAAAGTTGTAGAACCAGCTACGGACATCGACTCTGACAGCTCGTCTGTCTGGACTTGGGCTTGGAGCGATGAGATGCAAGGACCGGCCACCAGCAAGCGCTGTGGCACGCGATGGATTGCGCGTGTGCTTCCCTTTTTTATGCTGATGCTTGTTGGCTATGCAACATATGATGTTGTGGTTTATTGCTGCGGTATGTCCTGTTCTTCCCTGCAATCCCTTTAATTACCATCATACCTGACAATCGACAGTCGAGTACTTCATTCAAGAGACTAGAAAGACAGCAACCGCCATCGTCCTCATTGTCTTCTACACCATTTTCCTCGTCCTCATGGTTGCCGCCTACATCCGATGCTACGTAACCATTCAATTCAACACTGGCTTCGTGCCATGGACTGCTGCGAGGGAAGCTGCCGAATCAGAACGAAACGAGCGATCAACAAACGGCGGCGACGTCGAATCACTACAATGGAGTCCTGCGGATACGAACCCTGATAGCCCTGGACTCGAAGCCTTCTACAGCAAGGATGCGTTCATATGCGAGAGTGATGGGCTGCCCAAATGGTGTCCTGAGTGCAGGAGTTGGAAACCTGACCGGGCTCATCATTCGAGCGAGTACGGCCGCTGTGTCTACAAAATGGACCACGTATGCCCTTGGATGGGAGGCATCATCTCGGAAACTTGTACGTCTCTATGCACGAAACTCGGTGCATCTCGGCTAACGCGTCAACAGCATTCAACTTTTTTGTCCAATTCACATTCTATTGCGCATGCTATTGCGTTATAATCGTAGCTACTAATGCTTATGTCATGACACTCCGCCGGGACGCTGGCCAGGGTGTGGACGGTCGAATTATTGTCGGGCTGGTATTCGGTTCTTTGTTCGGCTTCTTCTCTATCGCTATGACCGCCACAGCTTTGCGATTTGTCTTTCAGAATATCACCAATGTCGACCTGTTCAGGAAGAACCAGACGTTTCGATTGGCGGTTCGAGTTCCCACCGGTACACGATCAACGGACCAATTCACCACAATTACCTACCCACTTTCACCTCCTGGGGACGACTCCAGGGCTCCGGGAACAGCACACTCCAATGGTGTGGATCAATCTGATGGCGCTGGCTCTATTGCAACAAATAGAATGGCGGCTAGGGACCAACGAGCCAAACGTACATTCGCCATTCTGCAGACGCAATCTGGCGAGAACCCTTGGCACGTTGGATATCGAAACAACTTCAAGAGCGTCATGGGAGAAACCTTTTTTGAGTGGTTTCTGCCTCTGCGACATTCTCCATGCACCCGTCATGATAGCATGGTAAGCGACTACGAGTTTGGGCCTCTAGTGGAGGAACTAAAGAGGCGGTACGGAATTGCTGAGGGGGACGCTGAGAAGGGTGCGAATGAGACGACGTCGAGTTAGATACCCGAAGAACTACAGTATTCGACATGGGGGATACATGGAAGAGGCGGAAAGGGAACCTTATAAGTAATGTTTAAAAGGGGTGGATCAGTTGGCAAACAGACCCGACTTAGATGCTGACATCAACTCAGCGCGTAATTCTTTTTGTTATTTCACCATGGTTCTACCAAGAACTGTTTCATAGCATATTATACCACAGGTCAAGGAACGCAGTGACTCGTCTAGTGAGATATTATGATATCTGCGTGAAAGAGGTCTTCACAGTCGACTCACATACTACCTCTAGTACCTGGCAAGGGGAGACTTGCTCTGAAGGGAGCCACATTTCCTAGAGCTACTAAGATAGGAGTAAAAGATAACAGCGAACACTGGCGCATCGCCAAAAAAAACATACAACACCGGGGATTCGCTGGTCGTCACCGACCCAACTACTAATCCAGCGCTTCGCAGCTTGACTATGGGAGAGCGGACGGGATCCCGTATTTTCTACGAGCTTTGGTCGTATGTGCAAGATGAGGCCGCAAATGAAGATCATATAGATGAGCTCCAAGACTACAGAAGAGAAGAGTGACGAGTGAGAAACAAGCAGAATGGTCGCAGAATTGCTTAGCAGATTGATTTAGTATTTATATTCTACTGAAACAGCGACAGCTCAATGTCAAGAAAAGAGGCAAGACGTGCCTCAGTTCGGATTATTCACAGTTGACGCGAAGAAGGTCTAGGTTAACTTCTAGTTCCCAAGGCAAGTGCTCGGATTTCTCTGTTAACATCCAGGCTGTGAAGCAGTTCCAGGTAAACAGAATTTACAAGATTGTATTAATCTAGCCCTTTAAGTAGCAACAATTTATCATATTCGTGCACAAGGCTACGGGGCAAACATGACGGAGTTTGTTACTTGAACAGCTTCGGTTGAGTCAATGACGTTGCTATGGGCAAGCATCCAACTTGAGACCATTAACAAAGAATAGACTACGCCCAAACAACACTACAACGTGAGATAAACCGACTCGATTCATGTACGCAACGATTGATTTCGAATAACCACCTAAATCCCCTATTTGCCTCTTTGCACTAATCAATTCTTCCTTTCGAAGGAGAAAGGCAGGACGTCTGAAAGTGGAGCTTCCTATTTGCAGTATCAACCTATTGCATCTCGCGTTCCTCCTTCCGCTCACTCACAACATCTATGTTAACTCTCATCGGAAATCCATCTTCAATCTCGCACTTGATCACCATCGTTCAAATCACCTTGCGAGTGTTTCGAGGGAACCTAAGTCGTTCAAGTAAGGCACCCGAAAGAAAATCCTGCATTCTTGATTATAGCTGCACCCGGCTACAAGAACACGAGAAATACCACCCGTGAAAAATCATTGAAACAACCGCCTCGCGCCGTCTTGTCGCTGTCGAATGTTACAAAAAGAGCTACTCGACTTTTGAGACATAGGTCGTCTTCCGAAAAATCTGGATGGCTTCATCACCGCTTCATCGTCCCTTCGGGGCTTCATCGCCGTTGAACGAAGGTGGCTGGCGACGCTCACAGTTTACGTATCGCCAATTCTCGCAGCTTGCTTCGTCCAACACTTCGAACCCTCTACGCGTTATCGCCCATATAGATCTTGATGCTTTCTACGCTCAATGTGAAATAGTCCGACTTGGGATTCCCGAAGACAGGCCGTTGGCCGTTCAGCAATGGTGAGTACGGATATTTTTGCGCAATGTTTCATTCAAAGCCAGCATGCTACGATTTCGTTCTCCTCCCATCACTTGCAAACTCCCCATGCATTACAATACACGTGCTCCCTGTTGTGATCTCTATTCACATCTTTTGGCCCGAGAATCGAGCCTGTCGCTCGGTTTTGCCATCTGGATGCAAACATGATTGGGTAATTGCAACCAGTTTTCGCCCAGCTTGCGCCGTGTTACCACCTAACGACTGGTGGGATCGTCATTGAAGAACATCTCGAGACGATGAGTCCGTGATCAAAGAGTAGAATAATACTCTCCCTTTTCAATACTCACTACGAGGGAAATCATCGAACTATCTGCGGATATGTCAACACTGATCACGTACTGTGATGATGCACATTTCACCAGCACCAATTTGTCAAATCTGATTGTTTCTTTTGCTTTTCCTATTTCCTTTCGAAGACCCCAGCCTTTCTACGTGGCTTGTGTAACACCTGTATTTCGTCTCATCCTTGTTTTGATTCCGTCGCCGCATCCCTCTGCACGATTATACGCCAGCCATCAAACTTGTCACTGCGTTTTCGAAGGACGGCACGAGAACCTCCGCCCCTCAAAGCAATAGGCATTGTTTGCCACCCTGGCAGTAATATAGGGTCTATGGGCGACGGTCCTCAATAACTGCCCACACCCACCTGATAATGGCACCAAGACTGGACTAACGTGTTAACAGGCAAGGACTCATTGCGGTCAACTACGCTGCTCGCGAATATGGCATTGGGCGCCATTGCAATGTCGAAGAAGCAAAGAAGTTATGCCCCGAGCTTATTGCTCAGCATGTAGCCACATGGAGAGAAGGCGACGACAAATGGGCATACCGCGACGACGCCGTAGCCAACATTGTGACAGACAAGGTTTCCCTTGACCCTTACCGACTTCAATCTAGGAAGATCTTGGCCTGCATCAAAGATGCTTTGCCGGCTGACGTACAGAAGGTGGAAAAGGCAAGCATAGATGAGGTTTTCCTTGACCTTTCAAGCCAGGTCCGTTCGATCCTCCTCGAGCGCTTCCCAGAACTCTCAAATCCACCCCCATACGACGATCCTACCGAGAAACTCCCACTACCATCTATCGCGGCGCTCGACTGGCAAACAGACGCCTTGGTCGATTTGGACGAGGAACAAGAAGCAATAGATCCGGACTGGGACGACGTGACCATCCTTATCGGCTCTGAAATTGTCCGCAAAGTGAGGTCCGAGGTGCGACAAAAATTGGGCTATACATGTTCAGCAGGTGTGGCCAGCAACAAGCTACTCAGCAAGTTAGGCTCAGCTTACAAGAAACCTAACAAGCAGACCGTTGTGCGCAATCGGGCAGTGTCGGCTTTTATGGCCGGCTTCAAGGTCACGAAGCTTCGAAATCTGGGTGGAAAGCTTGGAGAGCAGATTGTGTCAACCTTCAATACTGATAATGTTACTGAGCTGTTGGAAGTACCTTTATCAAGCATGAAGGCGAAACTCGGCCACGACACAGGGTATTGGGTCTTCAACACCATCAGAGGTATCGACACCAGCGAGGTAAACTCAAGAACTCAGATCAAATCGATGCTCTCGGCCAAGTCCTTTCGCCCTACCATTAATTCTTCAGAGCAAGCAATACGATGGCTGCGAATCTTTGCAGCTGACATATTTGCTCGACTAGTGGAGGAGGGCGTCTTGGAAAACAAGAGACGACCAAAGACCATGAATTTGCATCATCGTCACGAGGGGCAAGTACGATCGCGGCAAATCCCTATTCACCAAGGCAGGGCCCTGGATGAAGAGTGTCTATTCGAACTAGCTAAGGATCTCCTCTCGCAGATAATTGCTGAAGGTAGAGGCGTATGGCCATGTGCAAACCTGAGTCTTAGTGTAGGAGGATTTGAAGACGGCGTTAAAGGCAACATGGGCATCGGCGCGTTTCTTGTCAAAGGGGAGGAGGCAGAAGCGCTTCGTTTGTCCAACTCAGAGAACCGCCCATCTTCTACTGGCCCTGAGCCCCTCGCAAAGAAGCGCCGTGTCGAGGACAGCGGCATTCAAAGGTTCTTTGCCAAGAGATCCTCAACAGACCACGATGGGAGTTCCTCGAACAAGTCACCTGCCCCAAATGAAAATACTACTACCGCGCGGACGCTATCAGAGGACGCAGAAAAGAACCTCAGTTATGCTACTAATTATGGACATGAGGCCCGCCATGGATCCGATATCAGCTCACATCAGTTTACCGTATCATCGCGGCATGCGACCGCTCCCAGTACTGATACAGACCATAACAAACAATCCTCGATCGATCTTCTCAAATGCTCTCGCTGCAAGGCCAATTTTGCCGACCCAGAAGCGCTGCAGAGCCACGGGGACTGGCACATGGCCAAAGATCTTCAGGATGAGGAACGTGTCAAGCCTACATTCGCTGAACAGCAATCTACGACACGAAACACTGCACCGAAGACACAGGGGACTGCATCGAGACGTGGCCGAGGAGGTAAACTCGAGCAAGGTCAAAGCCGGCTCAAGTTTAGCTGACTTGGTCGGACACCATGGGAACAGATACCTACCCTATCCGGATACGTCTTCGTTGTCGGAGATGCAGTCTGTGGCCAGTCCTGCCGCCTGCCGCTCGCCTTGCGGGTTTTCCAACTCGAAATTACAACATAACGACGTGGCTGTTCTGAAAATTGAAGGCATCAGCAGTACCGTCAAGGCAATGTGGGTTTCCGTAAACGCTCAGGAGGTCGAGCGTGAGCGCAGACACAATGTTAGGACTGCATAGACAACCGTCATCATCATGCCCTGCAACGCAGAAAGTTGCACCACAATAACCCCCAACTATCCGACTGAACCATCGCAGCCGTGGCGATACGGCAACTCTCCCCTATTGGACATTTCCTAACCCCCCGGAGAGACAATCAAGCGAAGATGCCAGGGAGGATGCAGTTGTCGGTCACACAAGTCAAAATAGCCGATGGTATGGCAGGCCGATAAAGTAATGCGAACAACCGAAGCGTACATCGAGAGGATCAGCGAACCGATGAGACAATTACGACGTGCTTCTTATGATATTCGCTCACGCATGCCAATATCAATCTCACCGAGACCAGAAACATGTCGATAACATCATTCTGCTGATGTACCTAGGTATCGAGAGTATCAAACATGATGACAGAGTAACCATGTCTTCGACTAGGTGGTGTGCCAAGACATTGACACACGTTGGTGTCGAGCAATGATTGGACGATAAAGCTTGGGCATGGAACACATGGTCCTGGATGCAGAATTTGGGCTTCAATTGGTGCAAGCATTGATACCCAACCCACCCTCCAGACCGCACCCGAAAAGCCAACCGTTAGCCACTCAAACTAGGAATTGGTCTCAAAAAGCTCAAATGCAGCTGAGGCAATGCTGGAATCCAGCAACACCTGACAAGCATGCTGCTGCGGAAACACGTTGCCTATCATTTGTGGGTGGCATACATAGTTGCAATTCATGCTCAGCGACAACACCGTGACAGGCATAGAGAAGCATGGAGCCACAGAAGTAGATGCCCAATATTCCCGAGACATTTGGGCAAGAGCAAATATTACACTCGTAAGGGAACGGAAGCACAGCCGTTCTCACGATGGGCGACAAACAGCAAAGTAGAGTGACAGTGAGCTCCATCTGTCTACGTGTCGCTTAAAGTCAAGACGCGGTATTGAATCAGCACATATTGGGAGTTCCGAATACTTCACATAGGGTATAAAGCAGCAGTGTGAAGTGTATGATGAGATGTGACAATGGTACCTTGGACACTCATTTTTCTCGTCCACTTTCTGTCACTTCAGCCAGGTGATCTCATGCTTTGCAGAACGCGGCACTTCTCAAAAAAGAAACAATATTCTCAACCCGGAAAGCAAGACGTCATAATTGTCAACGTTGTTGCTTTGATATCTCGGCTTCTATTTCTTTCACACACACACTTGCGGATACATCGAACCACTAGTCCAGACCGCAGGTGCTGATCCTTTGGAAGAAAGGGATTTTCATGTCGCCTGTTTAAGTTCTGTACGAGGTGTCTCTGCTTCGCTTGCGGGCGATCGTAACTTGAACGACGGCGTATCGCTGTTACTATCTTACCACCACACCACACCAGAGAAGAAAGTTTGGGTGGGCATTGGGCATCGTCGAAACAAGGGATAGCCTTGTTCGCGACATTGCAGAGACGACGCTGGATATCATTTGCCGCGCGTGCTTTTGATGATTGCAACTTGTTTGGCTGGCGATAGCTGTCTTCAAACACTTTACGTTGCTGGGACATGCAAGGTCGTGGCCCGTTTTGAGCTTTAATCTCGACCGCGACAGGTTCGATCTCTAATAAACGACGGGGTTGAATCGATCCTTCCTTCAGATTCTCGGGATTTGATATTTGAGCCAAAGTACTCCATAACTGACGCAATTCCGCGATCTTTGACACAAACAAGGGACAACCCACGTGTGACCTGGACGACAGAGCACTTTCATTTCCTGAATGGGACAAGACGAAGAAAGAGGCTTACAGTGCATCTGTCACACCACACGAACGGTACATCACGGCTCATAACCGCAACTGACAAGATAGAAGTAAAGTACTGAAAACTGTACTTCGGACCAACTATTCCCAAAAGACTGCTCAACAGGCCTGGTCACCATTTTTGAATTCAATTGACAAAAAGCGACATCCGGCGAGGCCGCTACCGCAATCATTGATCACCCATTAGCACGCGGCGGGCTGCGCTGTGACTCGCCAGCCAGAACCCGTCTCGCCCAAGAGTCACAAGAAAGACAAGAAGGGCTGGAACCAAAACACAGAGCCTGTCTCTCAACCAAAGGGTCTCGCCCAGCCTCCCCTAGTGCCCAAGTGTCATCAGTCACCGCCAAAGCACAAGCCCAACCTCAAGGCCAGAACCCAGCCCGGCAAGGCAGAGAAGGCATTGTAGGGCACGCGCAACAACTTCCGGAAGCCCCAGATGTGCCAACCACATCTGGCTTCGGTAACAAGGCAGTCAAACGGTCCACCGAAATAGGCCGCCACTCGTTGCAGGGTTGTTGGCAGCACGGAACAGACAAGGACCAGGCTAGTGAGGATCAGGATCAGAATCAGGGCACCCACGCACCAGACCAGCGGCAGCTGCAGATCCCGCACTTTGGTGTTGGGTTCGGCCAAAGAGAGAGACAAGCTTCCGTCGCGGATAGTCCCAGACAAGAACCAGTCGACTCATTCACAGCCCAAGAGCCCAAGGAGGAAAACCCATCGTCAATAAACGAAAGATTAGCACAGTCCTCGCCTGGCCTCGAACGTCCGGGTCATCCCAGCTTGTACTCTCTTGGCTTGCCGCAAAATCAGAACCATCTCCACCACAAGCATCACCGCGCCCAACAATATCAGGGTTTTACAGGCGACGACCCATCAATATCAACTCACCAGCAACCTCAACCTCTCGGCTTTGGCCAGCATCAGCAGCATCAGCATCAGCATCACCAATACCAACCTCCTGCATGTTCCTCGCCACCACTGCATTTTTCTTTCCCCTTTCCATCACCTCCAGCATCAGCACCACCGACATCTGCCTTCGGACTGGCTGCTCCTCCACCTCCTCCTGCAACTCCACCAAGGCCACCATCGAGGCGACGCTTCCAACCAACGACGTCTCGCCGTCAGCAGAATTTGTCCCACTGCCGTTCCAATTCAAACCTGAGCTCAAGCTCAAGTAACGGTGCCATTGCCAACCGACGTCTGCTGGCCTCACGTTCTCCTGCAAGTCACTCTGCCAGTGGGAAAACCCCTCGTCAGCGCCTAGCACCACGACCTCCGCAGCCAATAGATTCTACAGCCCCACAGGATACGCCCACCGCCCACCACCGCCATTCGCCTTTTCTTCCTTCTCATCCTCACCCTCCTGCTCCTTCTCTTTCTGCCCGTTCTACCCTCTCAGCTCTCTCCACGTCGTCTCCCTCTTCCCCCATACCCGGGTCTATCTGCTCTTCTCCCGCTCTTCCGTCGACCTTCTCTCCCCTCTCTTCTTCTTCCTCATCTTACCAGACTTGTTCATCGGCCATATCCTCCCCACACATCAATATGTCGAGATCATCCCGAAACCCTGCCCCAGCCGCTGCCGGTACTGGACGTCAAAACGAATACTTTGTTCCTCGAGATGGCATCGATCGTGAAGTTATCTCTGCCGATATTTGCCGTTACTTGGGCAACGACGCTCTCGTTCGTCCCGGCCACTATGAGGTACGCCGTGAATAGTGAACCCCGCCATGGTGATGGAACAAATGGCTCACATTTCAATCATGACAGAACCCCCAGACAGGCCAAGCCGTGCAAGGCTACTACATCACCGCCTACAGAAATCTAACAACTGTAAGTCTCCTATCGTTGCGAGAAAATATCGACGACAAACTAATCTTGTCTTACCAGGCCATGATTGAGGACCTGAAAGCAGACTCTGCACGATGGGACAGTGAAAGGCGTGCGCAAACTTCACGCAACACCTCCGGAGGTACTATTGCCTCGAGAAACGTTGGCGTACCGCCGAGACACTCATCTAACTCACCTGTAGTGCAATACCGCTACTCGGAGACGCATCAGTCGCGTCAGCATCATGGTCCTACCGAGGGCCCTTACGCCACCGACCCTTACGCTCGTGACTCTGGCTTTGACGGAGGACCCAGGTACCCAGGAACAGGTGCTCCCGGTTACACTGGTGCCGCCGGTTCATATAGCCAATCCTATGGCGGCTCAAGTAGTGGGTTTGCCGGTTACGCCCAAGCCCAGCAATCCCCTCCCCCAGCGGATGCCAGATTCAGCTCCACTCCTGCAGCTGCCGTCATGAACACACCTTACACGGCTGGCCAAAGCCCTTACGTGGACGTTGGAACAAACCAAAGGCCCAGAGGATACGATGCTTATGCTAACCAGGCTGCTGCCGCCGCCGCCGCCGCCGCTGCTCAGCAGCAGGCTTATGCCACTTCTGCACCTTCGCAACCCGGTTATCCGGCCACTGCTGCTTACCAATACTCAGGTCAGGCTCCTCCTGCGGGCTACACAATGCAGCCCCAGGACCCCTTCTATGGTCGTGGTGCGTACAGTGGAGGGCCCGATGGGCAAGTTTGCAAGGATAACGTACTAATTGTCGAGCTCCAGCAGGTCAACCAGCCCAAGGATATACCCAGGCCTCACAGTATGAAGAAACTCCCCGGACTCGCGCTTCTGCGACACCAACAAATACTCAAACAAACCCCAGTGGCGCCTCCAGCAGCCGACGTAGTGAACGAGAGAGCGACAGGCACAGCTCCGACCGTCACCACCGCTCCAACCGCCGGTAAAAGGTGTGTTACCGGAGTACCAAGGCCGGATCTTTGTGCCCTCCCCTTTGCCCGAGCTTGTCGAGACGCCCCGACGTTTTCGCGAGTGTGATGATTTCTGCATAATGACCGGATTACATGGAGTACGGCTTATTTTCCCCCCTGGACCGACCTTCCCCTCCTCTTTTCTGTTTCTTCCGGAGATGACCCCTTCAGAGGCTCCAGGTTTCTTTTCTTTGGCAGGTGCCACCACCGAGTTGCAAGTTTGCATCTTAACAGGAGTTTCCGCTGGAGAGTTATCCCATCCTGTCTTTCTGGAGATTGATCCAATCATCTACGAACCTGGATTCCCTGGAGTCGATAATACCATTGGACGTTTCAACTACTATTGCCATCGATGACGCCCTGGACATACGAACTGGACCTATTTTTTGAGACGCATACCCTTGAAGCCTTTTTTCTTTTACATATTATGATGGACGACCTTGCATAGTGGATGAGCCTTGCCTGGATTTACGACCTCATCGACAACGCACTTTGTTGCCACGCGGATGAGACCATGCTGCATACGTTTTATACTGGGACACGGCGCTGAGTTGGAAAAGGAAAGGGAGCCATCCCTCACCAGGTGGATTTGGGGTGGTATCTCATGTCATGGCCTTGCTGTCCGGATCCGCCCTCAGGGGAAGTATTCTGTTTTCCGTTCTACCTGGATCTGGCTGGTTCTTGCTCTTTTCCTTCAATGTCTTTGGCCCTCGGATTCTTCGATGTGAACCATCGTTGAGACGCGGCGTTTATTGAAATAATAATTGGCAGAGGCCGGCATCCGGACAGCAAGGTGAGTTCAAACGAGCTTGTATATATTAGCCAACCTTTTCAAAGGATCTTTTGCTTCCCTTGTTCCCTCACTCCCACGTTTCTTCCAATGATGGACTCTCCATGGATTTTGTCTTGATATGAATCGCAAAGACACTGACTCGACAGACTTGACTCAAGCAGCTAGGTGCGCAAACATGAAAACCCTGGACACAAACCTCTACTGGATCTCCCTGGACATACTTGGATCTACCTTTGAGCAACTACCTGGCAATTGCCTCTATACATTACCCAGGAATGGATCCAACTCGTTAGGATTGTGCTTTTATCTGGAAGTTTACCTACCTCAGCCGAGGTTTGCTCATGTTCGTCTTGGACGTACTCGCACCCACTTGCGTCCGCAACGGGTTGCTTGGGATACAAAAACAAACAAAAGCCAGAGCATACCATTGCACAGGAGCCAAGGTAACACGCACACGGTGATTCAATGACTACCCGCTTGAAACCATCCCCACTCCGCGTCCTCGGGTTGCTGCAATTTGCTACGCTATTGCCTGCAATATGAAACGCTTGTCGTTCCGGCTCTGCACAAATTCGTTCCCGCTTCCACTATGGATCCCTGCTGCTCTTTGCCCTCTTTGAGATAGTCAACTTCCTCAAATCTGGATTTTTGCTACACCCTGCTGGCCACTTGACAATCGTGATGATTCGGCATTTTGGGATTACACAAACATTGCGGAATCCTCTCCCCAAGAAATATATCCCAACATGGCATCAACTATAGACAACACCACGTCATTTGAAAGAGACACTGTGCTTATCAATTCGTCCTACCCCTGGATTTGTTTATGACCGAGAATTGGACCATGTCGATACCGGAATTGGAACTCCACACTCCCTTTGGTTCAGCAATGCCTGGATAGCAGCGTGTATAGCGCAGGAGAAAGACTGAAGAGATTTGGAAGTGGCGGTTCAATGTTTTTCTTTCTTTTTCTTTTCTATTTTTTTTCACTTTGTGTCCATGGGTATATCCTCGTTGGCTGTCGTGTTGTCCTGTCCTTTATTGTGTCTTCTGCTGCTTAGCGAAGATTTTGTTGATTGGAGATACAAGGAGTTACAGAGGGTTTTCATTTATTTCTTCAGTTGGACCTGATTATTTGAAAGAGGTATGAAACTATTATTATTGCAAAAGTTTGATTGGAATACAAGAGTTGGTCATGTCATGAATGAATGAGAGGATTTGTTTGCCATCGAGTGAGATAAAGAAATACACTTAAAACCAATTGACCTGCGAGTTACCAATGCGCCACTCAGTTTTGCCAACCAATACTGCCACTTTGAAGACTCAGACAGGTTGTCCCTTGCCATGCACACTCAGTGATCCTGATCAACAGACTGACGACTCCGACGTCTGTAAGGATGGTGGGAGTGAAGTCGCTGGTGAGTACAATGGGCCGTGTGGTGATGCCTAGGAAGCCTATGCCCACCTGGAGTCCCAGGTTCTGGAGGAGGCGCTTCGAGAATACCATCATCAAGAAGCGTTGCAATAACAGCGCGGACCCAAACTTCGCACCGAGTTGCATAATCGGGAAGAGGAGCATAATCGTCAGGGCCAAGCGGCCTTGAATGTTCTTTGATCATGGCTCGCATACGATCAAGATCCTGAGATGCGATGTATCCAACGAATCGACTTTGGTAAATGTCACCCATGTGTTCTGGGGAATTGAGGACATCAGCTGCGACAGGCAGTGTGGTCTGTGGATGGTCTTGAAGAGAGAGGTCTTTGACAAAGTAAAGGTAGCCGGCTGGCCGAGGGAAGCTGGTTGGGATAAAGATCTTGTGAACGTTTGGGGAATGCTCTATGTGAAAGACTTGATAGCGAGGTGGTTCGGAGTCGTCGACAGATACAACAGGTGCCGATTCACCCGCAACAGTCTGAGCAGAGTCGATGTTTACTTTGAGAATCATGGTACAAACTGGACTTGGAAATGCAGTGGTAGAATTCTCTGAATGCTGGTTGGAGCGAGAGAAACGTGTTTAATGATGATCAAAAGGGTGACTATGTAGCCGAACACACCTGGTTTATACCAAAAGGCTCGGGGCTATTAGATGGGGAGGTAACAAAGAAGACTCACCGAGCGCATGCAGAAAGTCATCTGATGTCCTGCGTGAACCCGTTCATATCATAGCATGCGAGGTGTTGTTAGGATAGCTTGCGCTTCGACGCCTGCGGGGGGCCGAAAGCTAGGGAGAGCAACTGTACTGCTCCGGACTTGGTCTGTTTGTGGTGTTGATGCCGACCTATCGGTGTACATAGTCCATGGCGATAGCTGCGCATTTACATACGTTAAGACGTGGCCGCTTTGGAACCTAGCAAGATATGATTTGTATTGCTGTTCATATATGTCGATTATCTACCACTTCCTCGACGCTTTCGTACCAAGTTTGTTTAGTTGTTGCACGCCAGGATGAAGAACTGTACTTACAAAGCCTTGTTATCGATCCGAAACGCATCGACAAAACAAACGAGGCACAGCTGGGCTATTGCATATCGTGCCAGCATGCCTAGTCGAAGATTCGACAGATGCTGCACTCGACAACAGGCCCACGCTGTGCGGAGGTACTGGTGCAACCGCACAGAACTCTGTTTGTTTGACATTACTAACTATGGAAGGAAACTTGGCCGACTTTTGCCGTTCGCTGTGCTGCTCTCCCACCAGCATGGGCCGTTGAGTGGAGGGTCGAGACGGGTGGCTGCGCTGGCTCAAACACAAGCCCGGGACCTGTCGATTTGTTTGCTGGCACGGCAGAACGCCGAGATGGGAAACTATCATATGTCTCGGCATGCCGACACGCCGAAGGAGGCAAAGCAGGTGAAATTTTATCGTGGCTTTGCAATACCGCAGTTGATAGTCCGAGGCCTGCATGAGGCGAGGAACATGGCTGAACCAGTCAGACACGAAGAAGTATCACCTGGCTTAGTACCAAAACATAATAACGGAAGTACCAGCCAGGATCTAGGTATAGACCCGTGTGATGCTCGAGAGAAGCATGAGTTTGCGCAGCTGCCTTGATGTCAAGACCGACTGCATCTAGCAGGAAGGAGCCCCGACTTGCAGTGCAATCGGTCGGTGTGACTGCAGCTTCCCGTAACGATTCACGCGTGACCACTCACTCGCGCCGACTCATTAAAATTTGCGCAACAAGTGGAAGGTGTCTATGGACTTGTCATTGAGGCTCCAAGAGTGGCAGTTGGGTTGAGTACCTCTGGTGCGATATTCGCCTCGCGCAAGCGGTGAGAGTTGCGTACTAGGAAATGTATAGATAGTACTACTTACATAGGTAGGTAGATAATCGTACTATGGGAGGCAGGTGTTCATCATTTAAGCATCATATCTCGTCAAAGGGGGCAACATAGTGAATTGAGATACAATCTGGTATCGCCGACTCCATCTCATCGTGTCTTCGTTTCACAACTCTCCATAACTATCAATCGCTGCTGCAAAGTCAAAACAGAAAAGACCATACCAGATTTACCGAGACTTAAAATCCATTCCCAACTTCTTCTTGACCTTGTCCCTCTCGGAGATCAAGCCAACTATGCCAAACGACCTCTTCTTCCACCCTTCGTCGATTGGCAGCCTTTCTTGTTGAAGGAAAGCCCTGACATAACTACACTCGACCCTATCTCCAGTGCCAATGACATTTAGTATCAATGCGATCTCAGCACAAGCAAGATCGTTCTCAAATGCTCCATACTGAACACCTGGATTGTCTTCTTTCTGCCTAGCGATGCGTTTCTTGCGAAACTCAACAAGATCATCAACCGTGATAACCTTGCCATCTTTTGAGCTAGCAAGAAGGTCCTCGACGAGGTCTTTTTGAAGAGTAATATTATCACCTTGTTGGTGATCCCGGCGAGTCAAGGATATGTCATGCTCAACTGTGTTGGGCAAGCCGAGCTGATCCAAGTTCAAGACTCTGTGACCCTCAGAGTCAACCTGGCCTGGCTTGCGCATACCGAATTTTCCCAGGACGGACCACGGGTCAGTTACTGTCTGCCATAACTTCTGCAAAAGTGACCTTTCGGTGACTGGATCGTCGTGAAATTTTGAGGGCGCACGCTCTTGGAAGATCGGATTGGCGAAGGCGGCCCCAAGAGGTTTAGAGAGTCCGACGGCGTTCATCCCTGCCAGGACTTCTTCAACACGCACGTTTCGGCCATCTCGTGGGAGATAACCGTGGTTTGCGAGACTGTTGATGAGTGGACAGGGACCTCGTATGTCATTAGGGCCTGAAGGGGCATATGCGCCTTTGGTGAGTGGTTGTGTTGGCGATGCCATCCTGTGTAAGAGAGTACCATGAACTTTGCCGATAGTCTCGGATCGCAAGATGAATGTTAGAGGAGAGATCAAGAACAAGACAGCCTAGAGGATATAAGAGACAATGAGGGGGAATGCAATGTGATTTTCACAGATCATGCCGTCTTACCGACCGTAAGCAACATTCATCGATCTGCAGCTGTTGGAGGCCCAGCCAGTGAGACAGTCGTTAGTCGGGACTATTGTCACTAACCTCCCCATTAACTTCAGCCAGCCTCTATTTTGGAGACCGAATCATGAGCACAGCTGTTAGATTTACGTGACCCCTGATTGGGCTCAGTCAAGTCTCACTCTTGTCTGGCGGCTTTTTCCGCTTTGACCTCTGGTTTGATATTCCCCTCTTCAGCTTTGCCAACGTTCAACCAGGATGCTTTGTCAACGGCATATCAGTAGAAAGTATTCATATGACCTCGATTCCAAGCCAAGTTTTTTTTGCATTTGATAATCCAGATGATTTACTGACATGCATTTGGCTCAGCCTTGCTCCTGAAAGCTACATTCTGGCTCGTTCTATGATACATACAAGATGGACAGACATCTGAGTTGAGCAGTCCCAATGAGAGTCCGAAGAAACGTCGGTCTGCATTTAGTGCAGAGTATAGCGATCTTTAAGTTCTGCGATAGTGCATGACTAGTCCGGTGAATAAAGCAGAGTATACATGATTGAATGCCGCGATAAACTATGTATCCCAGTAGCCCAACGATGCTGACATGGCTGAACCTCCACAAGCGTTGTTAGCATCTTGACCAGGCATAAGATGACAGGAAACATGAAATAAAATATTCTACGATTACTTTACGTTAGGCCTTGGTGATGCTCGCGTCACGTGATACGCTAGGTGATTTAATTTACTATATACCTCCTTATATAGCTAGACCTCGCATAATATAAGGTGCCTTTTTCTAATAATTATATATAGTAACTAAATACCTTATATAGCTATGACCTAGCTACCTTACCTCTATAGAACCTTATATAGTTACTT
>LXHY01000206.1:0-28767 GCA_002093855.1 Fusarium praegraminearum | reverse complement strand
AATAATAATAATAATAATAACATGTTATAGACTTCTCCTGAATAAGTTTATTAATCGAACATGCTTAAAAGCAACATTAGGCCTGAAACCTGTTATTCCTTTATTCTTGCCGATGCTTAGATGCATCTTGCCATAGTGATAGTAGCTCATCAGAAGCCCAACTCTTCTGCTTATCTTTACGATACCACCCCCAAATTGACGCTGCTAACAGTGAAACAAACCAAAAGAAGATACTAGCAGCTACGATAAAAAACATACCAAAAACGCTGAAGTTCTGCAACTGCCCACTTGATCGGACGCGCTGTCTTTGGCATTGGGCATTCAGAGCTCGAGCCACCTTTGTGGTATCAAGCTGTGAATCCTCCAAATATACTGATGGGAATGTCAGAGCCGACTTGACGTCATAAGCCTCTGCATCGCGAGAGGTTATCTTGAGGTTTGCAAATTCCATAACTTGGTTCTGGAACTTAGCAAGGCCGGTCTGAAACCACAGACGCACTTCAGAGCACCAGTGGTTATCAGGAATAGGTTCGAGTACTGGCAGCCCAGGACGAAGCCGGCTTTCCAGAATGAGCGCTATTTATAATTAGTATTGGACAATCAAGAGGACATGTACTTGTTTGCTGTTACTCACCTTTATTCCCAATTGATTTTATGCTATGTTCTACGAAGTGCTTTTGAGCATAAAAGCCAAGGCGCGTAGCTGTTGCCTGCTGGGCTATTTCTGCCTCATCTTTATTGTCGAGAAAAGGTTCCATTATGGAACCCAAGTTGACAGGTACGCCACTCATCTCTGTGCACTTCCCAGATCTGGGGTTGCAAAATTGGTGCTCGTCGGCACATATGATGATTGCGGATTCGGTGTCGGGAGCCCACATTTTAGACTTGTCGTCCAAAAATGGGTTAGAAACAGGAGGGTAATTTGTCCCATTTGCTTGAAATACAGGATCGGATACGGGGGCAGGAAACGCAGCGGTAGCCTTTTCTATATGTATCAACGAGAGGTCGGCGTAGGGAAGCGAAAATGCATCAATTGGAGTCCAACGAGTGTGGTAGCGACTTATGTTTGATGGTGCAGCCAGGGCCGTCCTAGTATCGACATTATGTTAACTGAACTGACTCAACACGAAAATTTGATTCAAAAGACACTGACTGAATTTCGAAATGGGCATTAATGTTGGCAGAGTCAACTATGCGTCTGGTCATGAGTGTGTATGAATTTCTACCACGCGGGCCTAAGAGAACTTCCCCAAGTGCTCCGACCGCCCACATATCCGTAAGATTTACCGTAGCGTTACTGATGATATTGAATAGTGGTGGCTCATGGCCATTCATCGCAATTGGGATACATGTCGATCTCCAGCGATACTGGACCCGTTCGTCCTCAGGTGCGTCGATTCCCAAGTGGACGTGAGAGTCAAGCAAGCCTGTATCAAAAGAGATGGCCCCGTTGGGTCCTGTCTTGCAAAACTCGGCGTTGAAGGGGCACTCAGCAGACGCGTTTTCTGTATGGGGAAGTCTCTGCACCACGAATCCTTTCTGTAACTTGGCTTTGGAGATTGAGTTGTTGTCTTGGTCGTCATCATACCAATCTCTGGCATAGTTCCTTGCATTTGTTGTTTCCTCTAGGTCCCTGGCAAAGGCGGAAGACGAACGGCTGGCCAAGTTGTCCTCTGAAACAATTTCAGTCCGAAAACCACAAGTCCGCTCCTCGGATAGCACGACGATATCATCAGTAACTTTAGTCGCAACTTGTGGTGGAACAATGACAGCGGCTAGCGGAAAGAGGAGTGCCGTGAGAGACAATATAGCAAGGCTGAAACTAAGTCTCATTCGCCGGGGCTGTTGCTTGTCCCACGAAAAGATGGCACTTGAAAGACTGACTATGGCTGCGGACGGAGAATCGCTGTTACGTATGACTGTCCATTGTTGGTGCTCAAAAGTTCCAGTCGGTGGAACACTTGACCTAGACAGGTAAACAACAACGACCAGGAGCCTCCAGATACTGCCAGCAAGTATCGTACTTAGTAAGAAGGCCAGCGTGGCTATTATGTAGCTCGCTTGATTATTAGTAACAGTAAGTGTCGCCCCTAACACATTGCCTTTATCGTGATTGACCCAGAAGCCAGTATAGATTTCGTGATCTGCCATGGCTTGATGTTATATGACAGACTTGAGAATTGAGGGAGGATGCGAGGTGTACCTCTAGCCAGGACGGGCTAATGATTATGAATTCTTCCAATGGAATTGAGTGACAGGACAGAGATAGATGAAGAATAAAGATTGTGCGAGAAATAAGGAGAATTGGTTTTAAAACGAGCTACTTACTTGGCATTGAAGTTGTCTTGGGCCTACTATCCGGCTGAGCACAAATTACATGGCGTACAAAATAGGCTTGGCTTGCCACCAATCCAGCCAATTGCCTCTGTTCACTGACATGCGCCCATGAGAAAAGCGCCTAGAACAAAATTGGTCTGTTCTGAACTATTGACATTGCCAAGGCTTTTTACTATTCAGCTATGCTTGGCACCTGGCTAGATCCCAGCGGATGACCTGATTTCACGTTTTCAATCAGTCATACACCACTGGAGGTTGTCCTGGTAATTGAAGCCGAAGACCAAAGTCTAACGCAATGCTACAGGTACAGCTTTGTCATCAAGAGATGTGGGGCACGAAAAGCAACTTTAATTTTACACAACACAAAAGCACAGCTAAGCAGCCCGCTTTTGCTGTCTCCATATAACTCAGTAGCCTTACTCTACTTTGGGGAAAGACACTCTTTTGTCTTGCCAAGGCTTCTTTTGACTGGCTGCAAAAGTTTCATGCCTAATTTGCAAATGTTCTAGATGTGGCTATGGCGCCAGATGCGCTGTATTGCCAAGAAACGAACAGAAATGTTTAACCGAATTGTGCTTGTTAATCGGTTGTCCGTCTGACAAGCCAGTTTGCCTTGAGAAATGTTATACTGGCGGAAGCATGTGATATGTTGCGTTTCTCTGTTGTGACTAGGAAGCATGGAGAAGAATATGGCAAGATTGTTACTGAAGTGGTCACCTGGCACTCAGCTCAGTTACACAGTCTGTACTTTACATGTCCAACGCTGATGCAGATCCAGTCCCTCCCAGAGATTATTATACAGGGTCATATCTGGATGTTTATTGCAGCGATTGAGCACGATGGACGAGCTGTCCTGTTCCACTAAACGCCGATTGGTGATTATATAATAGTGTACAACAAATAAGAACATTGAATAACCAAACACTTAATCTGAATGGTAGCCACTGTAAGAGACAAGACTCTTAACGAACTTGTCACGGCTTGCAAGAAAATTGGTCAAGGTAGATTTGACCAATGCTTGCGAGACTGGGAAATTGTGATATTGCCAATTTGTCGCTTGTTGTTTGTAAGCCGATAAAGTAACTCAAGCATAGCCGACCCGGTTTGTGGACCGCCCATTCATACATAGCCCGACTTGACTCTTCTCCTGTGCCCAAGTGAATCGGTTGAAATTGATTCGATTCATGGTTGTTTTCAACCTCGAGTCCCTCCCTTTATACGAAACTAACATAATAGAAAAAATGAGGCGACTGAGTGTCACGCCACGTTCATATTCATGTTGTATCTTTTGCTGTTAGAGTGTTTCTGTGAAAGATGGAAGGTAAATACAGTGGAGCAAGCACTGCACATGCCACTAATCTCAACCCGGCCTTACCTTAGGTCTATTGGCGGTCGATCAGCGTGGGGTTCTAAAAACTCTAGGTGGGTGCACAATGCACAGAAATGTGACCTCTCTCCACTTCCATTCAACGCATTGATTAAAATCTTTCCTAAGGCTGAAAACTTACAATCCGCCACCGGCACTTGGCAAACTGTAACCTGATTCAGCTTTCGTCGGAAGCTCCTTGCAATTAGGCGGCCAAGTTCCCTGATTCATCTCAGCTATTTTGAAGGTTACCTTATTAAAGGTGCCAAATCATCAGAAATGGAATACTGCTGTACATTGAACCCAAACGATAAATACCAAGACAATGAATCTATGGGGCTGTACTCACTCATGTTAGATCTGGGAGATATTGATGATGTAATTCAGTAACCTGTAGCCTGGCTATTTTGTCACATATCATTGACCTCTCACAAGCCTTGTTCGTCCCAAGCCACAGCTGCCTCAAGGACTAACCTATCATGAGATGTTATTTCAATAAAAAGTAAAGATTTATCCACTATACCAAGGATTACTAGGCGTGGCTTCAAACATGGCTTCGCAAATGTCTGAGCCTGAACGCCTCGCCTACCTGGTGCCATCAGCATGGCTTGGTGGCCATGGCCTCTGGCTAGAGCAGTGCCCCCACCACCTTTATTTTTCCACCCGTTCTTCCGTCACCAAACTGCCTCACATTGCCTTAACGATGATAAGGATTTCCGTTGCTGAATTGTATCTGCGTTGAACCCTTTGGAGACGATGTGTCAGCCTCAATTTGAATACCTGCTAAGGAAGAAGCGCTCCCGTGGTGGTAAGACGGCATCCCAGAAAACGAGAATTGTGGAGCTAGTCTGGGTTGTATCGGCGTCGCCTCGGAAGAAAATAGCTCCTGCACAGAATCACATGGAGTCTTGCTGAAGCCTGCCGGCGGTGTGTAAGGGCTCAGCGGTAAAGAGTCGTAAATAAGGGTTGAATTCTCTCGACTCGCCTGGATGTCGGCAAGACTGATATGCTTTGCGGATGAAGTTGCGATGAAATTAGGGTCTCTGTACGAAGGAGGTCCAGGCTGTAGACAAGGTGAAGTTACTTCCGGCCGGTGAGGAATATTGTAAGAGTCAACTGTATTGACTTGAGATGATGGTATCGAAGGTCGCGCGACTGGTGACTGTTAGCTGTCATATAGAGTAGGCAACGAAGGAAGTGAACATACCTGACTTCCTTGACATAAGACTGCTTAAGAGATTGACGTTACCAATGTCGATCCGCCTTTTCTGGACAAGTTTAGCTTGAACATCCACCGATTGAACCTCCGCTGATGTGGGTATATGAAGCGCAACCTGCCGGAGAAAAGTGATCTCTGCCAGTACTGATTGATGATGACCGTTGATGACAGGGACTTGGCTGTTAAATTCCTTTGAGTCAAACAAAACCCATAATCCTCGACGCATAAAGGGTAGCTTGCCCTTGTTCGCCTCCGGTCTACACCTTTCAACGATTCTTCCGACCTCAAGGAGTCCATTGTGTGTGTCTTCTATAATGGAGTTAACCCGGTTGAGCTCAATCGGTTTTCGTTCCAATATGTCCAAATGCTCATCACGCAAGCTTATCAGGTGCTGGAGATCACGATCACACGTGCGGACCAGTTCGAGGCTGCGACGAACTTGATCATTAGCCTGGCCACTTTCGATGAGGAGATTAATCAAGTGGTATGTAATAGTGCCAAGAACACCGACGGGAGCAAGTTCTGCCATGATGAAGTGGTATAACACTCTGTCGTAACGAGATTCGAGTTTGCTAGAAGACACAATAAAATACCTCTCCAAAACGAAAAAGGAACGTAAAAAGAGAAAAAACAAGGGAGACCAATAGTGCCAAAAAGTGCAAGGTACGTAGCTATCTGGCACTCCGTGTTTGCGTAGCTTCAGCTCCGTAAGATCGCGGAGTCTATTCTTCTGTTTCATATCATTCTGTTCACAACTGAGACATGTCTAGACGCCACCGCATTGACTCTATTGTTTCAGCAGTACGGAACCTGGCTTTGCTTGTTCTCTTTCATGCTATCCGCTTATCCTGCCTCGGAGCTGACATGTACGGGTAAAATGCAAACGCCACTTATGGCGGGAATCTGTATGTACCCTCAGATCATTGGTAAGATTGTTTATTGGAAAAGCAAGACACTAATGCAACCTAATTTAAAACACGGGAAAATTGTGACTATGAGAAAAACAAAAAAACAAGACAAGAACGAAGACAAAATCCTAGGACAGCAGACGCGGCTCGGCGATTCTGCAAGGAGATCTCAACCGATGGCCATCCAAGTCATTCAGCTTTTCCAAACCCACGCATACAACAGGATGTTGGTTCCCGGAATCGTCCATATACAGGAATCTCCAATCACTAGTATGCGAAAACAAAACGTAGCCAAGCTTGGCAGCCTCATCGATCATCAGATAAAGGTGGCTGCTGTGCTTGTCTTGGGCGTCAGGTGCCACGAAAAAAGAAAGAACGGATTTTAAGGCTTTCGCCACATCATCAGCCTGGTCTTGGATATCAAGCTCTGAAGGCTCGAGTGGTGTCCTTTCCTGAGGACTAGGGTGTAAGAACAACGCCGACAGGGTACGCCAACGGGTCCAGGCAAACGCCATCACTAGATAGAAGGCCATGTCAGTGGCTTAATTGAGAAAGGGTCCTGGTCGGAAGTTCCACTTACCGTCGAAGTTATCTCGATAGTCTCCGAGTGGGCGGACGGAATTGAGAAAGCTAACAGCAGACTTGGGAAGCAATGTCAGGGGTCCGGGTGAGTCCCAGTCGATAGTCTTGAAAAGGACGTGGGAAATGACATGTTTGAGAGCTCCGCAGCGAGTGTCGGTCTGGAGGCACCAGCTGGCCACCGTCTCAGCGTGAAATCCAGACGTGCTTTCGCTGATTCCAAGAGTAGTCAGTGCGTGAGCCAAGGTCGTTACCTTTACATCCACAGGATCGAAATGATATACTGTCTCGACGTGCTGGATAATGATACCTTCTAGGCGCCTCATGTTGGAAAGAATATCTTGGTCAGGTGCCGGCTGCAGAATTATATTTTCCAATTTCATGTTCTTGCCTGGGGGACCTAGGGGTACTGGATTGGCATCCCTTGAGTGATGCATCATCGTGGCCGTTTCGTCATATCTGCGCCTTCGCCTGTGGTATTTCCGCCGGCCTTTGGCTCGGAAGAATAACCAACAGCCAATGGTTCCAACAATCAACCCAGCAGCCAAACAGCCGACAGCTACTCCTGCTACCGCGCCGCCGTTGAGTCCACTTGACGGGGTAACTGTTGCACTCGCTTGATTTGCTGCTGTTGCACTCGCTTGACTCGTTGCTGTTGCACTCGCTTGACTTGTTGCTATTGTACTCGCTTGACTTGTTGCTGTTGTACTCGCTTGACTTGTTGCTGTAGCCGTGCCGCGGTTACCACCGACAGTAGGTTGTGGTTCTGCTCCCGCAGGCTCTGCGGCTTCAGGATATAGGTCAAAATTATCGGTAGCGTCTATCTTTTCCTCTCTTCGCGCAATGTAGTTCATTAGATCCATTTCAATTGCTTGGAGGGTTTGTGATTGTTCAATGATGTTTGAGGACGATGATGTTTTCATGCAAGAAGGTACCTGGCACAACGAGGGAGCCATAGCAATTTAAACTTGGGTCACTGCATCTTTGGCGATATAGTCAGCGTGGTTCCCACCACGCTACAGTGACCAAGGGAGGCGTTGATTCACCGCAGAAAATAGACGACAGCCACATTCCTACCCTCGCTGTCTAGACTCATTCGTGGCTGGCTGAAAACATCCCAACAACATCAGGCGATTCTGAACCCTTGCCAAACACGTCCTAATGCAAGGAGAGGGGTGTCGCGAGGAACACCCCAAGATGCATCAGGTGTGCGCTTAATCATGGCAATCTTTAAAAATTAGGCGGCAGACGCTGCCTTTTCGTTCCATCCGTCAGCTTTACAAACCGGCGACATAACCCATTTACTCGCGCAGTTTCGCCTCCTTATGTCTTGAAAGGTGTATGGAATCTGTCTGCAGTCGCTAATAACAATAACCTAAACCTCATCGGCCTATCTACAAATGATGGCCGAGAAACCTGACGTTACAGTGGCTATTGATCTTGGTACCACCTTCACAGGTAAAGCCACAACGTATGGTATTTTTTGTGGGTAAATCAGATCACTAACCACTTTCTAGGTGTTGCATTTTTGTTCTCCAACGGGACAATACATATTTTTAACAACTGGCCGGGAAACAACAACACCGGTGAAACTAAAGTTCCCAGTCGTCTCGTCTACAATCATGACAACACAGTATCTTCTTGGGGATTCTTCTCCTCTGTATATGACGACCCTTTACCTCCTGGCAAGAGAGAGCATCGTCTCTTCAAGATGTTTCTCGATGAAGAGACCTGCGAGGAGGCAAGAAAGGCAGGCCTGACTACAATTGCTACCACCGAAGAAGCCTTGAAATGTGTTACAGACTTTCTTAGAGAGGTATATCAGCACATCAAGATAACCTATGAAGAGATGACAGGCACGAACTGGACCAGCTCGGCCGTGACCTTCCTATTCAGTGTACCTACTACGTGGAGAGGATTGGGCGTGAGTAATACGTTCAAGGCTGCCATTAGATCCGCAGGTTTTGGTACCGAGGGACCGCGCCACCTAGCGCAGATCGATCTCACCGAAGCAGAAGCTGCTGCCGTTGACACTCTCAAGAGTGGCGTGGTCAGCTTCCGACCTGGGGACGTATTTCTGACAATAGATGCTGGTGGTGGAACCACAGACTTTTCATTGGTCCAGGTGACCAAAGTTGACAATGGTGTACCTCAGATGTCGCAAATAGCCGAGGTCAGCGGTATCGGAATTGGCTCAACCCTTATAGACTCTGCTTTCGGCAACCTGATCGAAAGGCGTTTGGCTGAGAGCTATGATGTGCCGTTTAGTATTTCAGAGGGTCTCGCTGAAAGAATGATGAAAAGTGAACGATTCAAGGCTGTCAAGCATCTTTTCGGCGATCCTGCAGCCATTGCTCAGCTTCACAGAATTGCCATGCCCGGCGTCTCGAACCATTTTAACCACGACAAACTTCGAGCTGAGGGAGGATGCATGATATTCGATAAGTGAGTCCCCGCAAGGACATCAAACATTACGGTTTCATGGCTAATTATTAGTAGTGACGAAATACAACGACTCTTTGACCCTCACGTTGAACACATCTTGGTCAAGGTTCGAGAGCAACTGGACTGGATGGTACAGAATGGTCGCAGCGAGCAAGTGGTATGATCATAGCCCAAAGTCTAGCCAATTCGCACTAATCCACTGTATAGATGTACATGGTTCTGTCTGGGGGCTTAGGCAGTTCAAAATATGTACAGAAGCGGATCAGGGAGTATTTTGCCCAATTCATCCACCCCAATGCTCGGAATGTCAGAATCATCGCAAATAGAAACCCCCAGACTACTGTTGTCAGAGGTCTACTTGAAGACCAGAAGCAGAAATTCGAAACTGGAAATATGCCAGTCCTCGCTTCATATGTGGCAAGGATGAGTTATGGTGTTGTAGTCAGGGAACCGTACGACCCTTGCCGTCATATTGGTGAACAGCTAGAAGCAGATCAGTTCGACCCAACTCAGTTATGGGCTGTTAATCAGATACAGTGGATCATTCGCAAGGTATGTGTAAAGAAAAGGACCGGTAACTGATACTTTTACTAATTCGCCTCCAAGGGAGATTCGATGAACCCTAATACGCCAATAATGAAGCAATTTATTAGGCGATTAAGCCCTGGACAGTCAACTGCGTCTGTCGTCACACACGTCGTTGCTTCAAGAAACGAGACTAAAGTTCTCCCTCAAAGCTTACTAAAGGGTAGGTTGCCATGATCTCATGTGCCGCACACGCGTACAACTTGCCGGTTGAACAGAATTGTAGAGCTAATGAAAATGTACAGCTGGCGTCAAACGACTTTGTCGCGTTGATAGCAACCTCACTGACCTTACGCAAGATGATCTTGTTCTGGTGAAAAAGCGTGGCCGTTGGTGCTTTTGCCCGGGCTATAAGTATTACAACTGTACTTTCGATATCCGTGTTATCGTTGCTCCAGCTGACCTACGTTTCGAGCTGTGGTTCAAGGGGAAAAGATTTTCTCGAGGTCATGATACGATTAAAGTTGCATGGGATTGAATGAGGATGTATTGTAGAGTAATTTCAATGTATTAAATTTTAGTTGAGCCTTTTACTATCACTTACCCACGACTGCAATAACTGATGTATGTCAAATTCGGAGGTCAGGTTGATGGAGACGTGAAGAGGGGACTTGGAATCCATGAACCGGGCGTAGAATGGCATACCACGGCCATTGTGAAGGTCCAAGTAACACCGGCTCACAGCTTTTAGTCCCGTATCCTGAGACCTAAATCGATGCCTGTTTACATCCTTGACATAGCAGATAACACGCCGCGCGTTTACCTGGAGTTCGAAGTTCTGCATTGCCCTATTCTCCTCAAATTGATGTATAAATGTAAATCACTCTTTGGCAGTGATATGTCCTGAATATGGAGCACATACTCTTACACGGAAAGTCATGTCTTGAATTCTGAGACAGTGGTTTATTTTGACACTTGGCCGACGTCTGCCGTGAGCTGTAGTACAACATCATGACAGTTCAGTTCTTGTATCAAATTGCGGTCGTCAAGGGTAATCTCCTGGATTTGGATTGGTTGCTGCGTGATCAGAATCCTTACTGTAAATATTAGTGAGTTGAAGCTTAGCAATCGGCATTTCCTATTGAAAAGAAACTTTATCATTTCACGCACCTCAGACGGCAATTGCCTCCTTCAGTCGAGCCATGTGATTATCCGACTCAACTTCGAATTGGAATGAAACATTTGTTGTCTGGAGTTCCAGCGCCACCTGGTTTGTGGATATATCAACCTCGTCTTCAATCATTTTCAATTAGGTTTTGGAGTCGCAGCTACAAGGAAAGGGGGAAGTGTTGGTGAGAAGACACGTGGCAAGTAATCCGGCTAGAGACTTCGATCTCTCGTCAACCACAATTCTACGCCAACCCAGAGACTTGCTCCCGCAAGGAAGACAGTCTATGTGTTCGCCAGGCCGTTTGGGACTGCAACTAGGTCTTAATGGAGTTGGGAAGTGGATACGCATCGAAAGTGGGTGTGGCTGATTTGTGGAGGATCTTAACCAGCTTCAAGCCCCGTGCGAGGGAGTACACGCACCAGTCCAACACGGGAGACCTCGGTACATGTTTGAGATGTCTGGATCGGCGTGCCTACTTCTCACAGCAGTCGACCGGTTGTGTCCCTGTCCATCGATCCCAGCACCGTCTATGCCTAGCTTCCGCATGAGCCCGACCACTCTGGGGATTGCGACAGCCATGTATGAGGGATCAAGTTTGGAGACAGACTGACGATTCAGTGCCAAAATGCTGTACGGCAGCGAGGCGCCAGACTGGAGCACCTTAGAACCTCCCTTGGGCATGGCTTTTGCCACCATCCCCCCCTGAAACTCGGTGCTGAAGGCAGCAATGAATGTGCAAACGGACAACTGTGGGCTATGATCCGTGCGTGCCACTTTCTCTGGGATTATGCGGACGCTATCAATCTTCAGGCATCAGGCACACCGGCTAAGATGCTACTTGAGACTCTGAGTGACCTTATCAATGGAAAGGTACCTGGAGTTCCAGTCGAGACGGGATCTGCAATAGAGAGTAGGTAGGCTGATGGATTTGTTGCAGGGGCGACTAGCGACGCCCTCATTCCTGGATCCTCAGGCCTTTGTTGAAATAGAAGATGCCGTAACTTTGCTAAACATGTCGAGTTTGTACACCAAGGGTGACGAAGGGGTTTTGAACGATGATGGCCTCAACGGCATCGTCGACGATCGGTGGAACTGCTTTGGCGAGTGACGAGCAAAATGGATTTCTTGGCTGATGATGCTGATATTACTACCGAATATGAACATGGTGTCACTCCTCCCTGAGTTCTTCAATGCCGTGTCTCGTAGCACTACGGGGAACTTTATCGTGTCACCATAGTCCGCTGAGAATATGAAGTCGCGTGCACCAAAATAAACCACTGCCTTTCTTTCTAATATCTGAAGAGGGCCCCTTTATCGTAGAAGAAAAGCGCAACTGATCAAGTGGAGCTTAGATTGAATGCTAATATTATCCTACCTGACAGGCAATAACTCCACCTAATCACTCTTATAGCTTTCAAAATGGCGAGCAGAGATCTTCTTCTCAAACATAATGTCCAGCTCGTGAAATGTCCTACCCTTCGTACCTGGGACGTCGAAATAGACAGCCAACATGGTCAAAACCGTCATGCCAAAGAAGACCCAACCGATATGCCCGCCCATATTTCCCTCATCCTTGTTGAACATATACGGAAGAACAGTCACCCATACAGTGCTGGTTATAGCCTGGAATCCGAAGGCGATTCCTTGCGACTTGGCCCTCAGCCTAGATGCAGAAACTTCGCCAGCGACAGCAAGACTTGAGCCAACAGCTGGACCATATGCAAGACTTAGGCACTGCATAACAATTCCAATAGCCATCAGAGTTCGTTGAGATTGGGGACAAGATGCTGCCACGCCCATGATCAGATAGACGATAGCGCAAATGGACATACCAGCGAACATGAGTGGTCGGTGTCGGAAGAGAGTCATCATGTAGATGTTGAACAGGGAAGACAGAATTGAAACAGCAAGGCCAACCTGCATTATCTTGATGATTAAGCCGCTGCTGAGGCCTGTCTGACTGAGGAAGTATGGGGCATTGGATAACAAGCTGGAACCTACGATCTATGGCATATACATACAGATCAAGATAATTCGCGTGCGACGCCAGTTGGTTCCCCTGAAGCATTCAACGAAGGAGGCCTTCTCACTGGTCATACTACATTCCGCTTCAACGGTTTCTTACATGTGTTTAAGACAAGCGCCGAGGTCTTCATCCACTGAGCAGAGCTTGGCCAAATGCTTCGAGGCTTCGTCCAGTTTGTTCTTCATAACGAGATAGTATGGCGACTCGGGAAGGAACAGAAGACCAAGTGCGAGAATTCCGGGAAATACCCAAGCAGCAGCGAATACCACCCGGAATGCAGACTCGTCCATGATTATAACGCGGGCATAGGTCATGGAGATAGCGATAAGAAATCCAACATTCTATATCTTGAGTTAGAGAGATTTGTGATAGGCCAAAGCTAGGGAATATTTACCATCATCAGAATGTTAAGAGACAGGGCAATACCACGCAAAGGCAGAGGGGTTATCTCAGACACATAAGTCTATGTCGTGGACTAGAAAGCACCGACAGCGAATCCAGAGATAATCTTGGCCCCCATGAACTGTGCTGGTGTTTCAGCCACATATGCAAGAGCGATGCCAGAGGATACAATTATGATGCCCAAGAGGAAAACTGCCCATCGACCAGCTCTGTCTTGAACAAAACCAGCTGAGATAGAACCAAACAGTTACATAATGTTATAAGTTGCGTTCCAGAGCGACTGCCAGTAAGCGGGGATAATCAACTGTCCGTCAACCTCGCTGGCGAACTTCATCCTATGACCATGTGAGCATAAACAACTTGAGGTGCAAGGATTGTCTTACTGGAATGCGGGTAACGCTAGACAGACTGCAAGAGCAAGATTTTCGTAGCCCACTAAAGTAGCTCCTACTGTCTCGAAGATCAGCTAATTTTACCCTTGTCTTGAGAATAGAAGTATTCAAGACGTACAGTTTGCATAAAGAGCCCAAAGTATTGCTTTTGGGTTCTTCCGAGCACATTCCCACGTTGTAGTTTGGTGGTCCTGCATAGCAACGGCATCTTCACTATGTTGCACTTCAGCTTTCTCAAGCCTGGCATCACTGTCCAAGTCCTGATGGTTTGTCATCTTGACAGGAGAAAGGAAATAGGAAAGGAAAAAGTGGCTATGTTGAATGATCCACTGTAAAGATGGTGAATGTTGAGATGAGAAGAATAAACGGGTTCCCCATGGGGTAGGGGACCTACTTTATCAATTTCGCTCATGCTGCACGAAGTATCACTCTCGAACTAACTTCCCTACTTTACAACTGTCTCTTGAACGGTTTCCCCACAGTCTAGACCCCAGAGTCGCATAGCGTGTGATCCCCGCAAACCTCGGGTGTTCCGATACTGCGCGGATTTCCCGAGTACAGTACATTCGGCCATCGGGACGATGTTGAAAGCTCGCTATATTGAACACCGACACTCTAGCGGCATTTGAAATATATCATACTCTTAATATTGTGTTTCAAAAGTGGCATATAGACTTTGAAGTTTCACAGCCCATCCCATCCATAGCTTTGGCTACTATTCAAAATGGAAAATTCACCATGGCTCCACAACGACATCCAACTCGTGCCTCCAACGAGTGTTTTGAGGACAGCTGGTACGGTGCAAATCAGCAATGATCTTTCATGCTTCACTTTGAAGAACCTAGGATTTGGTTCAAAGGCGGAACTCGTCTTGGACTATGGCCGTTGCGAGGGCGGTTTCCCTATCTTTTCCATTGTCTCTGCATCAGCACCTAAAGGCCAGCAACAAATTGCATTCCAAGTCACTTACAGTGAAACTATTGAGGGAATTGATCATGAGAATGGTAAGAACACTATACCTGTTTGTGTTCCGTGGTCCAAATGTTGACATCTTCTTGGCAGGCGATGGTCCATTTTTCCTTTTCTCCAATGCTATGGACAGCTATAGAGTTTGTCACCATCACGCCACCGCCATCAACGATACTCAGACCGTAAAATCCAGGTTTATTCAAGCGTCACAGAGATATCAGAAAATCACTTTGATGGAACCGGACACCACCGTCGTGTTTTCCAAAATTGGCTTTCAACTTTCCCGTCCTCCAGCTAAGTTACACGCTACATTCCACTGCTCCGATGAAACCGTCAATCGAATTTGGAGAGATGGAGTTCGCACGGTCGACATGTGTACGGTGGCCCAGGAAGAGACAGTGCCGGCCTGGGATATCGTCCAACAGGGTACTCGTGTCTATGGTGGCCACTGGGCCCCATGCAGGCAGGGAACAAGGTGGTCCGATACCAGGACATCATTCAAGACAAAGATTGAAAAACATGGAGCTAGTTGGGCGGTGCGAATGATTACCAACGGGTTGATCTTTTGCTTGGACAACAGAAGCAAAAGCTTGTCAGTCGTCGAGGGGCTATCGAACCAATCATCTATTATACCTTCTGTCGAAAGGGGATCATGGCAGTTGCCAGAAAGTTTAGATCTATCTGAATGGCTGAGCATTGAGACCCTAACGGTGGGGGACCAAGTGACTGTTGCTATTCAAGGTAAAGAGTTGGCCAAAGTCACAGGTATCCACGTCAAGGCTATGCTGGGCGACAACCTAGTCAACACGGGTTCTGTGGCATTTGGTGGCCCACCTGGATGGGTCGCACTGTATCGCGACTTGTCAGTCAAATCTCTTGACAATGAGATTCTTTATCAGAACACATTTCTACAACATGATTCTGCGCGAACATACGCCGATTTCCAAGTCGGAACAAACCAATTCCCATGCATTATTGACGGAGCGAAGCGAGACAGAGTCTCTTTTGGTGGCGATGCCTTTGTCACAGGCCGGTCTGTTGCATACTCCACTACTGACTTTGGTGCATGGAAAGGCACGATTCAGCTTTTGATCAGCCATCACGCTAAGGATGGCTACCTTGGCAATCTCTGCCCTATACAGGCTCCAAGACATGATGGCGAAGATGAGCCCCCATACTATGGTCACTACTCCCTGACATATGCGTTGTTTCTTGTAGTATCTATCAAGGATTACTGGTTGCATTCAGGCGATCGAGGGCCTGTGGAAACATCATGGCATCGACTTGAACGTCACATGAAGTTTACAAGGCAGTTTTTGAATCACGATGGGTTAATCGAGGCACCACCGTATCTTTCAAGTGAGTTGAGACGGCCATAATATTGTTATCTTCACGTACTAATAATGAAAGTGACGTGGTTCCCAATGGGGGGACCTGTCTTTGGTGTATCTGCAGGATTGAACCTTGCATACTACGATGCACTGAACGCTATGGCATTGATGTCATCAGAGAAGGACATCATGAGTCAGTATCACTCGCAGGCATCTGTCTTGAAGAAAGTATTGGTTCATGCCCTTTGGAATAATAACCAAGGCACAATGCGTCCAGCTTTGTCTTTGGCTGCCGATGGGGTATTCCAAGACGTGAATGCTTACGCGGCTTCTCTGGGTATTGGTATAGAGCATTCCGACGCTGTAGAGGGCATATTTCCATCTCAGGAGACTTTACCAGTGTCCTTTCGAGGTATCGATAGGTGGGAGAATTTTCAGTTAACCAGTCCCTACGCGTCGGGATTTGCACTTGAGGGTCTTTTCGCTAAGGGCCAAGGTACAAAGGCTATGAATTTGCTGTTTCAGGTATGGGGTACAATGGCCAACCAAGACAGTCCTAACTACTCGGGAGCTCACTGGGAAGCCATGAGATCAGACGGTACGCCATACAACCATGACGTGTCTTTGGTTCATGGATGGTCGACTTGGCCTGTCTTTCTTCTTCCTAGGTATCTTGCTGGAGTTCATCCTCTTGAGGCTGGTTGGAAACGGATCGGGGTTGAGCCGGTTTTTACTGACATAGAGGAGGTGGAGTATTCGCTTGAAACTCCAGAAGGACACCTTTCAGTTAAGGTAGACGCAAAAGCGAGGCAAGCGTTCATTCATATATTAGTACCTCAAGGTATCACGACTGAGGTGAAAGCCCCCTCAGGTTGGTCACTCACTCAAGATGGTAACTTCCAAGGGGATGGGACAGAAGTCTCATTCACATTCTCAAGAGAGGATAGATAATTTGATCCGATAGTTTCGACTAAGAGTGGTGTTTAAGTCCTGAATTCTTTTAGTGAGCACAATGTCATGATGTCTATGTGTTTGAAAAACAACCACCGTAAGGGTCAATTTGTCAGGTTCTGTGGTATCCGTGGATATTGTTTTTACATGGCTTGATGTTTGACTAGTAAAGTTCAATATAGTATTTATGGCTGACGTTGACGTCTTGAACTGAAGCCTGAGCTTGATCTGATGACTAGGTACCTAACGTTAAATGGCGTGCCTGATAGGGATTTTCAATTGCTCTGTTTCACCCATGAGAAATTTACTGATACATTTGGAAAAAAACAGTCTGATCCAAGTGGTACAACGCATTGAATAGTTTAGCTAATTAAGAAGCTTCGCAATACAACTTGGGTCCCTTCTGAAGTGACGGTATGCACTAAAGTCTGCGCAGTGATACCTTTTAGGGGCCAAAGGTTAGAGAAACAGATCAACAATTTTAAAACGTCCTGTGGGACTGTGTGTTGGTTGGTTGGTTGATTGACCCAACCGCTTTGTGCCCTTCCGAGGATACATGATTTAGTGACGGTTTCGTATTCTCGGATAAGCCGGGCCCCCATCCACTTTGACGCGGGATATCCGACGTCTGGCAATCAGATGGAAGCAACCTAATTGGCTACAACCGTATATTGGTGTCCAACTCGGTAATTCCTTGTTCGTTAACGTAATCACACACGTTTCACTCTCCACAAGCTACTTACACAAGCCCTGGCACCTGTCTACGGCGTTATCGCTGCCTGTCAAGTCAGCCAAACATATATACAGGCTTGGGACTGTTGGCAGTACTTTACCAGCAATCCACATATTCAGCCACGAGATATGGATACTCAAGCTGTATTACAGAGTTTGACTCTGGAGGAAAAGGTCTCCTTACTCTCAGGTACTCCGGATGACTTCACGTCCATTGCTGGACTCCCTAGCAAGAACATTCCACCACTCCAGGTATGCTGCGTGGGCATCTAAATTTGTACTCTACAGTTACTGACAAATCATAGACTGCGGATTCTATCAGCGGAATACGACCTACTGAGTTTGATAGTTCACTAACTACGGCCTGCTTCCCAAACACAGCATGCATAGCGTCAACATGGAACATAGAGCTTCTCAAAGAGATGGGCCATGAGCTCACCAGCCAAGCGAAATTGAAGAATGCACAGATTATCCTCGGTCTAACCATCAATATCCAGAGAGATCCTCGAGCGGGACGAAACTTTAAATGTTTCAGTGAGGATCCGCTTCTATCTGGCTATATGGCTGTAGCCATCGTTAACGGAATCCAAAGTTAAGGATTTGCAGCTTGCGCAAAGTATTTTGTCTGTAATGACTCCGAGACTCAGAGGCGCTATTACGATGTTGATGAATCTCCTTACTGACGAACCTTGCGGGAAATTTACTTGGCTGCTTGGTCATTTCTATTACAGAGATCAAATCCTGCAGGTATCATGACGGCGTGAGTATCCTGTCATTTATCAACTGCGCGCCTTCGCTAACATACCGTCAGATACAACAAAGTCGGCGGGACCTTTTGCTGTGACAGCAAAGACCTCATCCATGATGTTTTGCGAAGAGAGTGGAACTATAAAGGCATTGTCATGTCTGACTGGTTCGGAACTCGTTCTACTGTTGAATCCATGATTGCGGGTGTGGATGTTGAGATGCCTGTCCCAGTCTTCAGAGGCCAGAAGCTCATAACCGCTATCAAGAACGGTGAAGTCAGCCAGGATTCGATCGATGCTAGCGTTTCAAGACTTCTTGACCTGCGAAATCGCACCAAAGGAGCACAAAGTAAAACATCGCTAAAATCAGAGATCATGCCCGCTACTAATAATGTGGCTCTGAGACTTGCTCATGAAGGTATTGTTCTTCTCAAGAACGAAAACAAAGCCCTCCCTCTGCAGGGTCTCAATGACCTGAAAGTTGCGGTTATTGGTGAATATGCCAAAAAGGCAGTATTTACTGGAGGAGGGAGCGCATCCTGTAACCCTCAATATCGCCAGGTTCCACTCGATATTTTTCGAGAAGCATTTCCCCGTGAGGAATCTGTATCATATGCTAGTGGTGTCCGTATGCGTCGCATCATCCCAATAGTGTCCCCAGAGATTATGACTACAGATCAGGGTCAGAAATGCGTTGAGATCTCTTTTTTCAATGCTGGGTGTGACCACCCTTTTCTCACCGAAACATTGGAAGAAGCCACTATCAACCTCATGACCCGAACCAAGCCTGGACTTACGTTGGCTGGCTCCCATATCGAAATGATCGGCAACCTTGTCCCAAAGACTACCGGAACTCACATACTAGCGCTTCGACACTCGGGTTCTTTTACTGTTGATGTTAATGGTGTCACCCTTTTTACAGGCGATGCACCCGAAATCACAACTGAGCAATTTCTGTTCAACCTTCGCAAGCTTGAGTCACGCATCGAAGTTCCAATGGAGGCAGGAAAGTCCTATCGTATTTCTGTCAAGATGAATTCAAGAAAGCCTGTAGTTGGTGAACCAACCCCATACGGACTTACACTGGCTTTTGAAGAGGAATATCACGAAACCCAAGCTATACAGGAGGCTGTCGATGTGGCGAAATCATCTGACGTTACTGTTATCTATGCTGGCCGCAGCGAACAATACGAATCTGAAGGATTTGATCTCGACGAAATCACTCTGCCTGCCAACCAAGTCGACATGATTAAAAAAGTCGCTGCGGCCTCAAAGAAGACTGCGGTACTTTTGCATTGCGGTAATCCAATCGATATCAACAGCTTTGTTGGCGACGTTGATGCCGTCGTCAATATGCATTTCCCAGGACAAGAAGGTCCGCAGGCCATGATTGATATTCTCACTGGAAAGGTTAACCCAAGTGGTCGATTGACAGCAACCTGGTTCAAGACACTGCAAGATTGCCCTAGCTTTGGGAACTTCCCTGCTGAGAAGGATAGCAACGGATCCTTCGTCATCAAATACGCTGAAGGCTTGGCGATTGGATATCGAGCTCCAGTCCCAGCTGCACAAATTCAGTTCCCCTTTGGTCACGGATTGTCTTACACCTCGTTCTCTTATGACAATCTGACAGCCAATATGGACAAGTCATTAGTGGGCTCTGTGTTAAAGGTTAGGGTTTGCGTGACTAATACAGGCAGCGTATTTGGTAAGGAGGTGGTGCAGCTGTACATTTCTCCTCCAGAACGTACTGATGCCTGGAGGCCGTCAAGGGAGCTAAAGGAATTTACCAAGGTCAGTCTTTCTCCAGGCGAGACAAAGGCGATTGCCATCGACTTGGATGTCACGACTTTTAACAGTCATTGGAGTGAGTCGTCGCTTGCGTGGGTTGTCGACAAGGGAGAGTACTTTGTTGAAGTAGGCAACCAGCGCACGGCTTTTGTCATCTAGTTTAAACTAGCCTCGTCATGTTCAATCTATTACTGTTGAATAATGATGTTTCAGACGTGTATACCGGGTCTAGAGCAAAGTAATAGATATCAACATTTGCAATTTTGCTAGATTTAACCCCCATACTAGCGAATCATGGATATCCGCAGTGGAACTAGAATAGCTTGTTCATTCTTTTGACAAGTCCATCTGGTCTGTCAAATTGTAGTGTACCATGGTTTTACGAAAGCGCGCATTCGGAGCAATACAATGCCGTGTTCAAAGCACGCAATTACTGGGCAATGCCGAACAGGCCTGCGCGCCATATACGGTAGCTACCAGGTTCTAGTTTGAAACTGGAAGGTAAAAAGGCGGTTACGGGCCTTGGCAGTGATTACAGCGGTGATGCAGACCAGGATTAGAGCGGAGATATAGACTATGATAGCAGCTGGAAATGACACCTTGTCTTGTTCAGTAAAGCAACGACGCCGATCAATTATTTGTGCTTAATATAAAGAGGATTGACTAACCACGTTGGTTCTGTAGTTACTTGTTTGCCATCCTCCTGGAATTGTCATTATGGCGTATAGAACGTTGCTCGCATTTGGTCTTGCCACTATCGCCCTTGCTCTTCCTACAGACAAGGATAGCAAGCAGGGTCTCGTGGTCGGCAACTTCATTGTCGCACTCAAGCCAGCTGCCAACGTCGATCTTGCTTTACACTCTCGATGGGTATCGGATGTGCACGGACAAGCTCTCGCGCGCCGTGGTGTCGAGTCTGGCGGAATTGACAAGACATTCAGTTTTCCGGGTTTCCAAGGCTACTCAGGCTCTTTTGATCAAGACACCATCGATATAATCAAGGCAAACTCCAGTGTAAGAATTCAACGCCAAGGATGAATGCGTGAAACTAACTCGCACGCAGGTCCTACATGTAGAACAGGAACAAATCTTTACCATTGCTTCGCCAGTCACACAGCAGAGTCCTCCCTGGGGTCTCTCAGCAATTTCCAACGCCAATCCCCCATCTTCAAAGGCCTCGTACACCTACGATTCAACAGCCGGTGCAGGGACATTTGTCTATGTTCTAGATAGCGGCATCTACCTCGAACATGACGAATTCCAAGGCCGTGCTGTTTTCGGTGCAGACACTTCAGGTGTTGTCAGCAAAAAGCAGCACGGCACGCTTGTCTCCGCCATCGTCAACGGAGCCACATACGGAGTTGCCAAAAAGGCGACCGTCGTGGACGTGCAAGTTTTGGGCGACGATTATGGTTCATCCAGCGGTGTTCTGGACGGCCTTAGCTGGACGGTCAACGATGTTGTTTCCAAGAACCGCGCTGGCAAGGCCGTTATCAACATGAGTTTGTCAGGGGCCAACTCGGTTATCTTCAACGAGGCCGTGCAGAAAGCGATTGACGCCGGCATTCCTGTCGTCGCAGCTGCCGGGAATTCCAATGAAGATGCTTCGAAAAGTAGCCCGGGGAACCAGCCCAACGTTATCACTGTCGCAGCCAGCAACAAAGACTACCAGCGATGGGCTCAGTCCAACTGGGGGCCGGCGTGTGACATCTTTGCTCCAGGTGAACAAATCACATCAGCTTGGCCCACGTCTGCTTCGGCAACCTACATTGCAAGCGGCACGTCAGAGGCTTCTCCGCATGTGGCAGGCATCGTTGCCTATCTTTTAGCACTTGAAGGTACACGGACGCCGGCGCAGATTTGGTCGCGATTACAGGAGCTGGCAATCAAGGATAAAATCACGGACACTAAGGGGGTTCCAAATCTTTTGGTATACAACGGAATTGGCAAGTGATCCACCGGGTCCGACTAGTAACAGACGAGCTTTTATAATTTACCTACCGATCATAAACTTCCATATTAACGGAATTGAGAAGCGCGATTGAATCCCTCCTCCAATTATCCTTTTCAACCGTGCTACTAAGATTTCCTTGGTACACAAAGTTCTGCGGAAACCCATCACCTCTCGTTTTGTAAAATGGCCAAGTAGGAATTGGCTTGCCTAAACTTTTCATGGAATCCTTTCGACCCTCCCAACCGTTTGGATCTCGAGTTGCCACAAAAGTAGCAAAATCGCCAGACATAAGTCTTGCAAGATCCCTGTATGACTCTGGAAGGTCGAGAAAGGGCGGTTTGCGTATTGGTGCGTAGCCCGTGCCGTTGAGGTTTATCATGGAGAATGCCACATCAACGAAGTGGGTTGCTCCCTGGACATATGTAGCCCATGCCGGAATCGCATCAAATCGATAAGAATAGACAGGAAGCCCTCTATCTGCCCAAACCTCAGCAGCGAGCCTTCTCGATGCCACCATGTTGACGTCCCCATAGTAAGTAGCCGCTCTTCGGAACTGCTTACCATAGTTGGGAGGGGGTATCCAGTCAGACGCAAGATTGTGAAGGACTTGGTCTTGGCTTCGTTGGGGATAGGCTTTAGCAAGCTCTTGAGCAAAAGACATGTTGATAGGTGGAGATGAGTCCTCTATGGCTGTGATGAACTGCGCAGTTGTGTTGATTCCCAACTTTGAGAAACTTGTCCCTTCGTCGGTGGTCGCACCAATAATGATTGGAACCTTGACGAACGCGCCATCTCCCAACTGCAGGGAAGAGTGTCTGGCCACGAAGTCCCCATCTATCTTTGGATTCCATCCGGAAAGGGCGGTACTATTGAGTGCTTTGTTGAGATCAACGAAAGGCAGAGACCGTAGACATTCGAGTGAGCCACAGCTGGTGTTCTTGAGAAGTAATTTGTACAAGTCCTCCGAAAGGTCAGATTGAGATGCAAGAGATATGGGCGCGCCACTCTGTAGGATGGCTGAGCGGAACAGCTTGTCATCACGACCGTTGTAGGCCAGAATCTGAGCACCAACAGACGCAGCACCAGCGCTTTGGCCCCAGATGGTCACCTTGGATGGGTCGCCTCCAAAGGCGGCAATGTTCTCATGTATCCAATGCAACGATAGTCTCTGGTCTCGAAAACCCATGTTTGAGTCACCAGTCTCGAAAGCTTCGGCTGAGTTGAGAAATCCAAAAGCACCAAGACGATAGTTCATGCTGACAGCGATGATAGGATGGCCAATCTTGACAGATTGTTCGACAATGAAGGTGAGATTGTAGCGGAGGTCAACGCCACTACCTTGGTAGTAACCTCCACCGTGAATCCATACGGCCACCGGGAGTTTTTTGTTGTAGTGCCCGGAAGGTCTTATGACGTTGAGATACAAACAATCCTATTTGATATTAGCCCGAGTATTTGCCACAGTTCCTGCTATATGTACTTCACTCGTATTGTAACCTAGTTGTGATGGCTAGGATCGTCAGTAAATTTGCTCATGACCCATGACGATATACGTAACTCACTCCATATCCCACACAAGCAGGAGAGTATTTGTTCGCATCACGGGTTCCTTTCCAAGACGTGTCGTATGGTTGAGGGTTTCGAAATCGTAGGTCACCGATGGGAGGCTTAGCAAAAGGGATACCTAAGAAAAAGTCTTGTTTATAGCCATTGGAGTGAACTCCTTGATAAGTGCCATTTTTGACAGTAGCGAAAGGCGTCGTGTCATCTGGCTTGTGACCCGGGAATCCAAGTGACCCAGGAATCCATTGAAAGACTGCAATACTGGCCAAGAGAAAGGGCTTCATGTTGAACATGTCTGGGCCAACTTGAGTGTTTGGGCTGGTTCACAGCTGGGTCACGACGTTCTTTATTAGCAGTAACTGGGCCATGTCAACCGTACAACTATTTGGGGCATTAACTGTTTTCCCACCAATTGATGTGATCCTTGTTAATTAATTCAATCCAAGTGCAAAGTTATGCGGGGTTTAGTCTTTTGGCCCACTTCGCTCGGGTCATCAAGAGCCGGATTCTTTCTGAACATCACATTTGTTTCCCATCCCTTTTGACGGCAGGTAGCTTGTACAAGCTGTGTGAACATTGACCCGAGAGGAGTCTCGATGGCAGTTGAAGACTGCTACTTACAAGTAGTTTTCCATCAAGCTGTTCAAAAGTTGTAAGTCATCTAAGTATCTGCGATGGTGAATTTTGCTCATGATGCATTGCCCCAGGTTTCCCCACGAACCGGCCTCCGTCAAAGTCGATCCCTGCCCGATATGAAAGCCACTGTAACCCAAGGATGATTGCAATGATAAAGGTTTATCCAGGTCTCGGTAACTCGGGACTGATGAGCGCATCAACATTTCATTTGACTCCTAAGATATCTGTCCAGATTTACATTTGACCAGTATTGACGTTAGTCACCTTGGCAAGCTTAACACGGTTCCAGCGAAGTACGCCCCGGACGGCAAGGATGATATTTCGCCGTCGAGATTTTGAAATGACTGTTATGGTCATCACTGAGTGTCTGCTTAAGTTCAAGAATGGATTGTGACGTTTGACCTTTTCTGCCTCCAAGTTGAGCACTTCAACCAAAAATACCCTGCAGCTCGCAGTTTACTGGAACCACTGAACAGAGCCCACTGAGTTTGCAAGTCAAATCTAGTCAATCAATTAATTCACCACAAACACATCATGCTAAGTAACAACACAGTGTGGGGAGTGACTGAGCCTATGTCAATCAAAGACGAAACACCGTCAATTGGGAAAACATTCCATGATGCAATCTCGTCTAATCCTGGCCACGCATTTTTGACTCAGTAACTGCATCGCTGCAAAGACGCTAGAACGAGGTACGTGAACGTTGAGAGACGATCAAGCCCACGGTGCATATCCACTAAAACTTTGCGCGTCTGGTTTTACAGATTCTGGCACCAGCGTGACATCCAGGGTAGATATCCTGACATTAACCACTGCATGAGCAGCACAGTAAGACACGCTGAGTCTTGTATGAACATATATCTCTTGGAACAGAACGACTTTTCTATACATTGGAAGCAGGTAAGAGCCATTGCGAGTTGAATAACTTTGAGTTTCCACTACTCATGCTCTAGCCAGTTGCATATAGCTCGCATTGGACTACCATGTTCAAAACGTTGTCTAGAATTTCAGGAACACCAAGACCGGTCGCACATTTTTAGGAGCGGCTGGTGAAATCAGCTTGATTGAATGTTATAGAGTAACGGAGCTCTGTCGCTCAAGAGATTGGCGCTTTCTACCTTGAAATTGCCCCATATCCTCAAACTTTTGCGAGTTTCCTGTCTGATCACATCGCCTTTCTTCCTGATATATCATATCTTAGCTCATGTGTGCACATACGGAGACCTGATATCTTTACCTTCTGCCACACATGCAGACTCAGGCTCAAACCAATGAGGCTTCGAGAGCAGCACGTACAAATGCCAAACGAGTACCGGTACTACTGAGCCCAAGAGCGACACCAACCCGTTAAAGGTAAAACCACTAGTTTCCGGTCGGCTAACTTGCCAGAGGACAACAGATACGAGGGCGCTCTCGATAGCCGTGCATGATGCGTATGTTAATCTCCGTTTCGCTGCAGCGTCTCTGGAATCCGGCAAAGACAGAACCATGGTTGCTGACATTCCGAGTAACGTCGCACCGAAGAACTTGAATATAGCACTCGTGCTATCGGGGACTGACTCCAGCGCCACTAAAGATGACAGCAATCGGCCAGGGAAAAGAATAGAAGCGATAGAGAAGACACCGTTGGCAATTGCTTCCCAGGCGAGGGCATGCTGAATAATAGACGGCATAATGACTAGCCAATGTAGTGAATAGATGATGTTTTCTATACTCGATGTAAAGAAAACTGATGAGTCAAGGTGGAGGCAGAAACCTATTTTATAGGTTACAGATGGGTTTATATACAACGAGCCTCGAGGTGGCTGTAGGTGTGCGAAGGAGTTCGTTCATCCGCAATGCCAGCTGCGGGTACGTTCGGAAGACCATAACGGCATAACGCTTAAGCATGACAGGAATGTTGGGGCCTTACCCTATGTAGTATAATTCCCGGACTGTCAATAGAGATCAAGGAAGTTAACGGCACTGGCGCCAAGGTTTCATTCCCTGGCTATGAACACGGTTACCAGTCGACACATTCGGATACTTTCCAAGATATTCTGTCCAAGATGGAGATTTACGCTGCTCTGAACCCCGACAAGTGTGGCGATGGTGGCGTTTTCAATGTAGCGGACAGAAAGACCATTTCTTGGGCTCAAATATGGCCAAAGCTCTACGAACACTTCGGCCTCGTTGGTAGTGGGCCTGACGTTGGTGCCACTCCGATGCTTGATTTCATCGAGGAGAACAAGCAAGTCTGGGCTGATATCGCTAAGAGACACGAACTTAACGAGAAACTTATTGATGAACAGGGCTGGGGACATGTTCACTTCATGATGGTGGACTTCGACTTCGATAGACAGTATGATCTTTCTCATGCACGTTCTGTTGGATTCATTGAAGAGATTGATACAGTTGAGGGATATATTCAGTCTTGGGAAATAATGAGGGCCGCCAAGCTACTTCCTCCGAAGTAGACTGTGAAAAAACTAGGCAGTAGTCTCATCTGACCTATTCTTAACTTGCTAGTAGAAAAGTCTTAACAGTGAAATCTTGAGTCTAGATGCTTAGTACTGTCACTCCTGACCACCCTACATCGGAATCAAAACATACATGCACGACTATAACATTCAGTCTTGGAATCCCAAATCAGCTCGTCTACCAAACTCCGTCACTAGGATTCGAACAAAGAAGGGTTCCGCAGTATACCCAAAATGAAGACCCAAGTCTTACCGCAATAGAGGCAAATACATACACCATATTCGCATATTCAACGATCACGCAGGCAAACCAGCCTTGATGTCATAGAACACTAGTGAATCCAATGGCCCACTACCCCCTCTCGCTTCTCGTGTATACTATATGGTTCATTCAGATGTGTCGCATGATTTTGACGGCTGCACACTTCACAATAGCTTAACTACTCCATCAAGTGTTGGTGGAGGCGGTTCCTTTCGCTGTGAACTGTGCTTTTTGCTTGACGCTACAGCTACAGAATGCCATATACACTTTGTTAAAGAAATGAAGGCACTAGGTACCAATTGGCGCCAGATCCGCAAGGCCAACAGAGCCAGACTTTGAGAAGCAGGAAGAGGAAGGCGGTGAATGCAAAGTAAACGCCTTTATAGGACGAAAAGCATATGATTGGGTCCGCTATCCGTCCTTTGATGAAGAATATACAAACTGTTAACCTCCTGGATTGGTATGGCCAAGAGATGATCGAGATTGCCAGCTCATATATTATCGCTGATGGTTCTTTATATATTGTGATACAGACACCGATTTTACGCTTGGCATAGCACAAATTCGCGCTATTTCTCTCGTCCGATTCAATCCTATCCCTCTAGAATGGGACCAAAAGCAGGATGGGTTTAAACAATGGGATTGGATGGATCATTCTATTTGTTCACAGCCAATCTCAGTCGTGAATCAGGGCAGTGATTACTCCCTCGGTAGTTGGCAAGATGTGAGGACGAGGAAAGCCTGGGAGGAAGAGGCTGATGAAGCCACTAATCATGCTTGGAACCTGGGCTGAAAGACTTGGTCATATCACAAGGACGCACTATCCTTTTCCGCGTAATATTTTCTGTTATCAGCGTTCAGTACGTGCCCGGAGAACACCTCGCCTTGTCTTATATCCAGAGCCAAGCGGAACAAGTGCTTATCACTACTGAGCCCATGAGTCAGTTGAAGCTGCAGGTTATCCTCCACACACTCAGTGTCTTTAACATACAATCCTACTTGCCGCAACAAGGCCGAGAGAAATCTTATTTACGCACTGGTGGCTAGGTATTGTGTGTCCAGCTGGAATGTTTCTGGTGCAAGAGATCACAAAAGCTCTGATCGATTTCAACCCAAAGTGACTTGCAGCCGGCTACGCCGCAGTCTTTGACATGGTGCAGAGGCCAATGGTCAAAACAACTAAAAGCTAACACTCTCAATACCTTTGCATTATGAACAAAGAAGACTTAGATTTAGAATAATGTCCGCTATAACATTTATCTCATCCCGTTTTAAGCGCACAAGGTTTTCGCAAGGGTAGCAGGAAGAAGCGGTAAAGGTCAACTTTCACTAAGAACGATGGGGACTGTCCTATGCCTGTAAGCACTACTTCTGGCACCCCGCTTAGCTTTAGGGTGGTCCCTTAACCAGTTACAGTGTTGTCGTTGCTGAGATATTCACTATTGATAAACAGGTAATCTTCTCATCTCCTCGTCTAGACCTCACTTTTTTCTCCTGGATTAATGCATTAATAATACAGCATATTAACGTAGATGCGACTCAATATCTTATCCTCAGGTAAACTTATCTTCTATTAACTCTCTCCTCTACTAAATTATCCTCTTTTAAATTAATTAGTCCTATAGCCTAAGCTCTATTACTATAATAATGCTTTAATCCTTAAAGCTTTAAAGTTAAATATTAAAGTCCCCTTTTTATAGCTCTTAAATAAGCTTTTATAATTAATCCTCTACTTTATTAATTAAAAACCTTTTAAATTTATATTAAGATATAATATATATTAAGATATCTATTAAAATTTACTTAAAGAAAATAATATATTTAACTATAAGTTAGAAAAAAGTTAAATTTAATATATAGCTATATATAACTTTATCTAGATATATAAAAGGTTTTATATATTTATTTTTCCTTTACTTTATAAAGTTATATTACTTAATATTATAATCTATTAAATTAATTATTTACTTTAAGAAAGATTATTTTATTAAGAGATTTTATAA
>LXHY01000205.1:0-21244 GCA_002093855.1 Fusarium praegraminearum | reverse complement strand
GGTAGCAGAAAAGTTGGCCTCTTAGGGTACAAAAATAAATAGTCTAAGAAGCTTAGTCTAGGTAGCATAAGCTGGCCCAATAATTTTATCTCTTAGGTTCCTTCTTTCTTCTGACGAATGAGAGAGGGTGTAAGAACAGCCCCACATATCCACAGAAATGGGCCTCGCAACTTGGCGCGAAATCCCTTCACCAACCACAGAAATCCTTCAAGGATCACAACACGAACAAACTTTCCAACAGACACACAATAACTTGGTTTCGTGGTCTAACGGTTATGACTGCGGATTCTGATTCCGCCAGCGAGGGTTCGACTCCCTCCGAGACCTTTCTTTTGCGCCTCAAACTGAAGGAGTTAAATTTTTGCTGCAAACGCCGTTTTCCATGAGCCTGGGCCTGGGCGGTTTTCTGCACCGTCACATTCAGGTCTTACTAAACAAATTTATCTATCCAGTACTGTTGCAATGCCAATGATACATCCTCAATTCCTTGTTCCATGCATGCCCTCTTTCGTAACTCCTTTACAAATTCTGAGGGTATCCTTCTGCTACATCACTGAGCATTTAGCGTATTGAATTTAGCCACTCTCTCCATAAACATCGCGCAATAGTATTTGATCCGCCTGATGAATAATGGAACTTGAGTCCTATGTTGGTTGTGATACCTGATGGTATTACGTGACTTGCAGGACCCGATGCTAACTTCGTCTTTGGCTCTGTAGTTTAGACTCATGGTACAATAAAGCTCACAACACGACCTTATTCACACACATAAAAAAAAAAAGGTAGTTCGCAGCTAGCTGCCCCTTCTTCTCTTCAAGACTACGTGTGATACTAAAGTACAGTTTATTCATTTGTTGCCATGTCGTCGTCGAGTACCTTCCGTTTGAGAGATTGAGTTGGATCTGGCGAATGAGAGCGGGCGGGTAGACGGGCGGGTGAGTGGACCCACACCTCGGGCCGACTCATACCAAATGCGCTAGTCGATTTTTGGGCTAGCTCCACATCCGGCCAGATGTCCGGCCAAGTGTGCCATCAGCATCAAAAAATACCTCATTTACCACAATATCTTTATAATTGCCACTAGAAAATTGAGGTCGGATAGCGTAGTGGTTATCGCGCTCGTCTCACATGTGACACACATGCACTGAATTCACGAGAGATCCCGAGTTCGAACCTCGGTTCGACCTTGTCTTTTTTGCATCTTTTGCGTCTGTTCTTTGTCCTTACTTGACCTGTACTGTACTCTCGTTTCCTGATGTTTTGCCATTGCCCTGCGAGATATCTCATTCCCTTGGCAGACAACGAACATTTTGGCTGTGAAACTTGCCTTGACTCCTAGCCATGAATATAGGATCTAGATAGATCTAGATACCCTTTCTGTGGTACAAGACTCGCACATTCTTGAGCTTTGCCAGCATCAAGAATGTGTGTGATATTATATTAAAAATCTCATGAGAGGCTTCTTTATGGTGCTGCCACGGAATAGGCGGGCAGACGAAGACTGTTGCTGAACAGTAATCTATTAGTTATAGCACTTGTGTGTGTCTTATTGACTTGTTACAGAAATTTACTCTTCTAAAATTTACCTAGGCTACCAGGCTATCTATGGATCTCCATAGGTTCTAGATTCTACCTTGTGGTATCAGCGTTATTCGTGATCGAAGAGATAGTTAACTGAGTTCCAGCCATTTCTTGCTTGGTCGCGGTTTCTTGATGCACATAGCCTCTTCCTATTCAGTCGTGTTACTTCGTCAGGCTTAACTGGCCCTTTCTTGTCTTGACAATCATGGAAGACTCGGGCCGGCGGACTTCGAAACAAATGAGGGTGAAGTCTTCACAAGGAAGCGCAACAGTTTCTATTATTCTGTGACCTCATTGGCGATTAAAACCTGTGGTAAGAGCATGCACGCAAAAGACAAAACGTACCGAGCAAGGTAAATTGTTCTCGCTAGTCACAGCACTTATTGTAATCCCAACGTTCCTGGCCTCGCAGTGGCAACTCAAGTTCTACTCCCAGTAGCATTCATGGCGTGTCGGAGTTGGTCCATTGAGTGGCACAAGATCTGACTTTCTCAATTGTACCTATGCAGCGATTTTTAATCTGGGCAGAACAGTAACTGATATCACCACAGTCGGATATAACCGAGACTAGCTAATGGTTGTAACTCGCTCCAATTTCGACCACTGGTAGCAAACTCTCACAGAATATATCACAGTAACCTCTCCAGGCCACTGGCAGTTTGAGATGGACAGTACATTCACCTCAACTGACTCGGCTGCTACAAGAAGCACGGTTATTCCGTCTCTTGTTGACAAATTTGACCTGTCCTGGATCCTGTTCTTATGAGTTTTTGTATACAGAAGCAACTATCGGTGGCCTCATTGCGGACGAATGAGACCCATTCGCTGTCGACCGAGTTCCGGCCCTTTCTTACTTTGCCGCGTTCTCTTGGTCAACAGTATGAACTATCTATGAGCCCTATATTCTACATGACGCGGTACTGTCAGATCAGGCTAATCAAACCACGTAATTTAAGTGCCGCTATACATATACAGAATTCGGGAGAAAGCGACCTGGACCACAGAATCATGGTGGGTTTCTGCGGGAATAGCGCCAGAAGCCTCTGCGATTCAGAACAACATACTGTTTAGGGTACAGGGCCAGTCACTTGTACAGGCTACATCGACTAATTGGATTGTTGAAAGCATATGGTGAATATTCACCTGAAAGCCAACACATTCACACAGGGGGTCATCGATCACGAGCACCGACAAATTTTCACGATGCAAGCTAGACGATATTCACAGTTCTTTGACTATATTTTACACTGCTATGACTGTGATGAGCCTCCTTCATTGACACAAACTCACTGCCCTCACTCTTGACCGCACATAAATATGCCCTTTAAAGAAAACACCTCTTTGAAACAAATCTCCTATTCAGGTTTACATATTACCTCGATAGGTTGTTGTTGTTGTTGGTGTGGGTGCGGGTGATTTGATTTGTCCCGAAGCGATTGGTAAAATAGGCACTTGGAGAAAAGCTGCGTGGAGGTGTCGATCGGATGGCATAGTTGGCTCATAACATATCCTGGCTGTCTAGTGACGAATCAAATCCATGACTAGAGGCCTTTTGTAAATGAACCTGAGTATGGGACTGAGAGTTCAGGAGTAGATGGCCAAACTTTAGACTGAAAAGGCTTGCGATTATCAATTTGGTGACTGGAAGCCGATAGCGAAAGAAACGGTCGATGGCGTGCCGTCGTCGTGACAAATCCATGTTGTTGAGGATCTGAGACAGGACTGTTAGACTCGCTGTCACTCTTCAGTCACTTGGTCGTGCCTTGAGCGTAGCGATGTGAGCAGAGGTGCCATGATCTGACTTGCAGAGATGCAAAAATGAAAACAGGTCGGTTGTTGGAAGAGTGTAACCTGGCCTTTGGGCTTTTCAACTTCTTTAGTCAAGTGCGATAGTCATCGAGGTCAGGTTCTAGGCAGGTTCGTAGGCTGCAGTGAAAAATTCGCAGAAAGGTGGCAGGGTCGAATTCAGAGGTTGCCGTCAGGGAGTGCAAATGATCGTGAGCGCTTGAGATTATGATTTCAACTCATGGTCGTCAGCGTATGTTAAACAACGTTGAAAGAGGCTAAGAAGGCGCCATCGCTCCGGTGACTTCAGGGCATTTTCTCGATATGTCTCTTGCGATTTGGGAAGTTTGTGGACCTTGCCGTGGCGACCAAGTGTGCTCATAGTGACGTGGCACATCAGGAAGTCGTGAGTGGCGGGACGCATCAAGAAGTCGTGAGTGACGTGGCACATCAGGAAGTCGCGAGTGAAGGGACGCATCAAGAAGTCGAGAGTGACGGGACGCATCAAGAAGTCGCGAGTGAAGGGACGCATCAAGAAGTCGAGAGTGACGGGACGCATCAAGAAGTCGCGAGTGAAGGGGCGCGCCTTTAGGCGGCTTGCCTTTCGAGTCTTAGGGTGGCCTATTGCGGGCGAAATACCTGACTACTAGGAGCAAAGTTCTCGCAGTAGAAGTGAAGCCAAAGTCCGGCTGGAAAATGAAGCTGCTTGGCCAATCTGGAACAATGTTTTGATAGTCGCTTACTTCGAATGACGCAGTGCAAATTCTCCTGTCGGGAGGTGTCACTTGTTGCATGTGACTTGTTCTTTAGCTCCTCAACGTTTCGTTTCGGTCGGACAGTGCCTGGTCGGGTTCCTTGACCAGCGATCTGAAGGTGTCTCAACCAGTCTAGATCATACCTGAGACCTTGCCTTTTTCGTCTCCAAAGTCACTTCATCGAAAGCCGTTAGTGTATGCAGTGAAGATGCGATCCGCATTATCCAACTACGATCCCGTTTTCCGGGCTTTGTAGTGGTGTCCAAGTGCGATTAGGCGAGGCAAAAGCTGCACAACCACAAATTCTCCCTGTATAGATGATCAGTCAAGATGTCGCTGTATCTGTATGCCTTAGCACATACAAGGTTAATCTCCAAGTGACTGTTACTGAGAGCCAGTCAAGCAGTGTCGCTCATGTCGAAGATACGCTGCACCGAATTGTTAACGATACTGCCTCGTCCAAGGTTAACATAATCAGTTACTCACGGGGTTCTTCTTGCGAAAAGGCCAGAAATCCCAGATCTCCATTCAACTCCAGCCATAGACTCCTTCCCGGTGCGGGAAAGCTTCACCTTTGATATAAGCTGTTCGAATCGTTATCAAAATCTGTGTGAATTTGAGGGGAGGCTATTCAAGGTGAGTTGTCCAAGGTAGCGCTTTCCATCGTGCCGCGCCCCGGTCTAGGTCCATGTTATCGATTGGGGGATTGGACTGTTCGGAAGCTCAAGGTCTCGACGAAAGTTGAAAGAGACATATGTAGAGCTCATGAGTCTTTCTGTACATTAGCCATTATTGTAGACACTATTGTGAGGTCTACTCGCCATTTCATCAGGGCAACTGACGTCAGCCGAAGAGCATATATCGTATCTTGCATTCACAAGCTCAGAAGTAATTCGGTAATATTCGATAGCATGGGATACTGAGGCCGAATCTTATGTTCTGCTTGGCATGGTCGGGCCATCGATCCGAGTAACGAGGTCAAATGCCTGGGGGGCCTTTTTGATCTTGGTGGAACAAGAAGAAGCTGATTGAGGACACGATTGGTGAAGAGAGGAGCAAAGGCAATCATGATGAGAGCCCCCTCGAAAGACTGGATGAAGGCATGTCATGTCGAGACTTTCTCATCCACACGTGCTATGAAAAAGCTCCAGACCAGCGACCAATGGTGTACGTAAACGGTATGAGTATCATGGCTTCGAGCCTCATGCGGACGTGGCGAAGTGAAGTAAATGATGCCAAGCGGGGTGAATTTTCAGCTCTATCTATTGATGATCAGTCGCAATCGGGCGAAAGAAAGCGAAACGGTGAGGGTTTGCTTACTGTTAAATGATAAAAAGCCGGCATGACCTAGTCTCTTCAACGTCATTGGTTATTTCCTTGAGCCTCTTGAGCCTCTTGAGCATCCGGCTATTGTGACAGTTCCGAAAGCTATCTGCGATTCCTATTGGTTAGGTCGCGACCTAAGTGGCTGTATATATCGACGTCAAAATACAGGCTTCTTTGTCTTATTGCCGGCATTGTGTCGTACGAGGACTGCGAAAATGGTTAGCAACGTGGAGTGCAAGGGATCGGGATTGACTGACTTAGCTTGGTATGTTGGATGGTGGGTGGATGTACTGCTTGTGATGGTACTGGCTCGTGCTAAAGTCTTGGTATGTCGATTGGGCGACAACTGTAAAGATCTTTGACGACTGGCCGGTTGAGGGGGAAGAAGTTGTCACTGTGTGTACGGCTCAACAGAAGCTTCTTATTGTACCCCACATCATGGCGTTTTGTTGTTGGGTTGACCTAGACAGCTGCTCTGTTACAGCGTACATGTGTTAGGAAAGTTAGTTATTGAGGAAAACCTCGATCTGATCATATGTTGCGTTTTTGATCCGTACGGATCCTTCGATTGAGGATTGAGGAAAAAATGAGAAGGCTCGGGCTTCGGTTTGGAGACCAATAAACAAATAAGCAAAGCTGGCGTCCGAGCCTCCCAACTTCGAACAAGAACAATCCTAATAGCTTGCTGGGACGGGATAACGGGATGGGATTGTCGGGGTGGAACTGTCGGGATAGAATTGTTAGTTGCAGGGAAAGTAGCAACAGGGTCAAACATTTCTGATGTTAAGAACTACCGACGATACTATTAAGTATCGGGGATAAGGCGCTGGGGTGACAGTATCAGACTGTGACGATCCACACATTGTCGACCTCGCTGGAAGGCGGTTCGACCTTGGTTGCCTCACTGATTATCATTCCGCGCGCAGAGGTAGAAGGGTCTATTGATTTGACCTGGCGGTAAGCCTGGAGTATTGTATCTTCGCCATTCGTACGAAAAGCGATGACTCTGAAGGTACTTTGCACCTTGGTGGGAACGTCTTGCTGGGCACCTCTACCACGACTGTTGCTGTGGACTGTGTGATTGAGAGTAGTATAGGCACGACTTCCTATGCCCCCGACATAATGGAGGACCATGTTGTCCACTGCTTAGACCGAGTACTATGGGTAAGACGCCGGGTGACAGGGCCAAACTCTGATGATACAGTATAAGCGCGAGCTTTTGGTTCAATATCATACAAATGACACTGCACCTGGAAATATTGGGGGGGGGGTAAGGTTTCAGTCAGGCCTTAAGGCAGCCTGGTGTTCCATAAGCTCTTTGGGGTATGCTCGGTCTGTGGTCTCGCAAGCCTTGCAGAGTTGTATTGACAGTTGATAGCGTTCTCGCTGTGAAATGGCCAAGGGTACAGCGAACTATGTTTGTGAAAGAACGAGAAGCGTTGGGGGGGGGTTCATGTGTGCCCCAGGATAACAGAGTACCAAGCGCGAGCGTCGGAAAAGAAAAGTCGATGTCTTCTATCTGATTGAGAAACGTGTCATCGTAGAGCAGCTGCGCAGCGCTTTGGCGGTGATTGCATAGAATTTCGTTGCCAGTATCCAACGACTGATGCGTATATTCCGTATCAGTTTGACATGGTTTCAAAAGCTTTGTGTTATAGGTTGGCATAGCTTCGATAGCACTGGATAAATGTCGGTAAGAAAGTGATCGAATAAATATCGAATCCTTACCTCTTAGATGTCAGTGGCCCCTGCGAATGGTCTGGCCTTGTCTTGACGATTGCCCTATATGTAACAAATCTAGAACGTGAACAACGCCGTTTCTTTTGTCGTCATATAGAGCCGTAATATGCATCATTCGTTATCCAGGAAAGTCGCAATGCTTGTTGGCCCAGGCTGTTATTAGAGGCCTTTTAGAAAGTCTAATCTTGAACAGACACAAGATTCATGCCCATCAGAGCTCGAGGGTGGCTTGGTGAGACCGAGTTCAGGATGTAGACACACAGACCGTGCAGTTGGAAAACTTTGCATGATCCGTCCTCTTGTTTCGGCGTAAGAGGACTGAAGACAGAGGGCGTTGTAGTATCTCAACTTCTGTCTTTGTTTCGTTGGCCGCAGGGGTCTATAAAACTAGCAAGTTCTTGTTAACAGACATACAATTACACCAAAGAGCCTCAACGAACCCTTTGTCGTATGTAAAGTGGGTACTGTTGAAATCGAAGATGATATTCAGGCGGTCGTGGAAATCGCCATAGAACAAGTCGTCTTTGCTGCCTTGGCCCGAAGACGAGAGATCCATCGGGCGGTAGCAATCTGGGGGATCAAACGAGTCCCCGAGCATAGTGTTCGAGTTTCTTGATCATGGTCGTTGGGCTGATACACCTTTTGGGCTTGTTGATTGTGTACAAACCTCCACACCTGTGGGTCGATCTCCCAGCTTCCCTTTGTAGTCCAAAGGGAAAGAATTGAGTGATGAAGAGGTCGGGCACTACCTCCGTGATGCTGGGTGGTCCGAAACGGCTGAGTTATAATAAAACAGAGGAGAATTTGATCAGATGCTTCCCATGTTCAGGAACTCGGTCATGGCCGGCTTGAGGCGTTGTATCTATGCATGATATTATGCATCGATGTTGGGCAGCAGCAGGGTACAAGTCTTTGGTGACTTCGTCAGTCTGTTGGTAGCCGGAACAGTGGCTCAGATATGTAAGGGATGGCCACTTCGTAGCAGTAAGTCTTGGTTAGATCTTATGACAAGCTCGTCGTGGTTGCTGAGCTGGGCAGCTTTCTTCGCTCCGATATTGTCGAGCAGGCGATGGGGTTTGCGGAGTTTCACAGTATTGAACTCGGCGAATGCGAAGAGGATCCTTTTGATATCAGCCGTCAACCCAAAGGGAAATTCCAAGACATTCTGCAATTGCGCATTGAACAATTGCTTGTCCGACTTGGCCTAGCCGGCACAGCAAAATATTGTCTTGTAATGGATTAGATACCGGGCGGGTAGTAGTGTGGTCTTTGCGCGTGTGAGTTTGTTCTATGGCGGCAGATTGAAGAAACGACACCTTGGTGTTTTCGTTGTTTCTGTTGACCTTTATCACCCGGGTGACACATCGAAGTTATTCATGGTACACAGCCCTGGGAGGAGACCTGTCAAAGTTCGCCTGGGTGTGTGGTCAGTTAAAAGTCATAAATGCGAGATCAACGGTCATACTATACTCCGGTTCTGACCCAGACACTGCGTGTGCTGATAAACCTGACCAGGCGGTTTGTGGTTCCTGGCTCAACAAGCATTGATTTGCAAGAAATGCCGGCATCCGGGTGGTGTGATGACGAGCTACTCGGTGGATACCGCGAGCACAACAGACTGGCTCCGTGGAGAGTTCCCAGATTCGATTGTGTTGGTAGTGTGTCTGGTCTTCTCGGCCGAATTTCAAAGCTGTACCGCTGATAATGTTGAGTCAAGCTGAGACTCCGGGAGCAGTCGTCGTGCGTTGGTTTGGCTGCGCGGCCAGGAGGACGCAGCGAATGATTTGAAGCTGCTGTTTCTCTCTCTCTCTCTCTCTCTCTCTCTCTCTTCCCCTCTCTCTCCCTTATTTTTTCATTTTTTCATTTTTCATTACCTTTCTCTCTTCTCTCACCTCCTCTCCTTTCTATTCATTTTTCTTCTTCTCCGTTTTTTTCGTATATTCTTCTGCTCCTCGCTCGTCACTACGCTTCCATCGTAGGATGCTGTGATGGCGACTCAAGAGCTAGATCGGGTGGCCTCTTTATAAAACATCCGTTGCTCGATTAGCGTGCGATTTGCGCTTTGCCGATGGGGTTACCAAGCGATCGGCTGATCTGGCGATATTATTTGGCCTTTGTATGTACCAAATGTTCGAAACTGGTTTTTATATGCCAGTGGATGCATAAACTCAGAACGAGGCTCGAATATATCGTGGTGGGCGGAGGTGCATAATATGATATGCATCTAGGTAATAGTCAATATTGTATTTCTGTTGGTGTGCAAATATGGCCCTTCGTACCGTTGTCCCTTAGCATGGGAGCCTTAGTGTTTGGGGGCACTTTGGCCAATTGATCTTCCGTAACAATTTCGTTTGTTAAGTCAGATCTTATATTTGTGAGTAATACCTTCGCCGGTGTAAACAGTAAAAACGCGATGCTCACATCGTGACGATCTCACTGTGAGATGCTCGATGAAAAACACAGTTTTGATGAAACAATGAACTCGTGATGGTGAGTATGTTGTGTTCGAGATAACTAGAGCTGTCAGTCAAATGACTTAAATTCTGAAAGCCTTCACCTACCGAGCTGTGTCAAAATCTAAGCAGACAATTCTGCAACTCCCCGAGCCATCTCCCTGGTTTATCGGTTATTGATAGGTTGCTTTGCCCATGGCTAAATAGCGGCGTCAAGTCAAGTGACCAGCATGGGCAGCGATAGGGGCAGATATGATGACATTCTGTAGGCCTCTTTTGATTGACCATGACTCAATAATCCTGACGCTTCAGAGTATTGTGAATAAATCGCTTGCGATACAGTAGATGGTGATCCAGTGTCTGTCGTAATATGCCGAAACCGAGAATGACATATGGTAATTTGTCGCTCGATATGGCTTTCATGAAACGATATTACTGTTATATCCATCCCAGGCATAGGAAGCTTTGCATGCCTTTCGAGGCGCAGTATGATGACCATAGGTGTTTTGTTGTTGTAAGGTAGGTGGTTCTGACTTTCTGAATGCGTCTGCTGTAATCTCTGATGGTCAGTATTATGTTATCTCATGAGTTTTTGTCTGCGACCATACGAACAAACCCTACTGACATAGCAGCTGAAGAAGGGCGTCGGCAGCAGAACGAGATGACGAGACATAGACGAAGCAACCACATGAGCATCTCATTAGAGGTATGAGTGAGTTTGCCGAAGCTTCTAGTCGCTGTAGCCAGTGGAGGACTTGGATCTGGGTGAACGACCATGAGTCTATAATGCAACAACAAACCTGACGCCCTGAAAAAAGGGCATATGACAGCAACCTCTCCCCCCACCCGCACACGAGCTGCAAAACAGTCGAGGCCACATCGCAACATGACAAGGGTCAAGGCGTTTGAATACCGCGCGAACATCGAGGCCATATCGCAAGATTTTACTCATGCAGCTGATCGCAACACGATGTTCGGGGCTCTGGTACCATATCGCACGTGGATTAGCCACGGCTCATTGACGCACACGATAGATCGAGGCCAGTGGTGAAGTAAGAATTAGTGTTAGTGATTTAGCCTCTTGTATCGAGGCGTTAGCACCGCATCGCACGTGGATTAGCCACGGCTCATTAACGCACACGATTAATCGAGGCCAATGGTGCAGACTTGAAGTATCATCAAGCAGTTTTCAACCCACATGGAATTGCCATGGGATATCACAACAGAACGACTTTCTGCGAAGGTAAGGAGGCTGTAGTTAGACGATGACTGCTTAATCGTCATCCTCCTAGTCTTTGAAGACATAGAACTTCTCCTTCTCTCCCTTGCGGAATTTCCTTTCCATATTGACAAGGGGGTGGTTGGTGCCAGCGTAGTCAAACGTATCCGGCTCGGGGCATTCATCTCCCTCATATCTCAAGCCATTGAGGCAAAATGGCGCCCAAAATGCAACATGTTGGTTGAAGAAATCCTTCTGTTGCTGGTGAGATAGCCCGTTGAAGTTCTGCAGCTTGTCTTGCATGAGCTGCTGCGATGGGGTCAGGTCTTTGGGTTCGGCTGCTATCAGCTCGATTACCTGCTTGACTTTGAACATGGCAGTCTTCTTCTGCTCATGCTTGTTCTTGGGAAGCCGATTCATCAGTTTCAAAAATTTGGCGCGCTTCTGTCCCTCAGCAGAGTTCTTCCACTCTTCCGACTGTTGGGTAGCGCGAGCCTTGCGCAGGTTTTCGGCTCGGTTCTTTTCCAATGTCGCGATGGCAACACTATGGTGTCGTTTGCCACCTTCTGACATCTTGTATTCTCTGGTATCCAGAGTGGCATTAACCTTTGTCCGCCACATGTTGAAAATTCCAGAGACAAAGCTACCCGTCTTCGGGTCAGCTACCAACGTCCAAGTTGGATTTTTGTTGATCGTTTTGCGGAATGCTCTTCGCACAACGAAATCAGGGAGCGGGGTTCCAGTCTTTTTTTCCTGGGCCCGCAAGACTCGAGCGAGGTTCAGCTGAGTAAAGCCGTACTTATCGCCAGCCAGAGTAGGGTTGTTGAAGGGACCCTGCTTGACATCACTCTGGCGGAGGAAGTAGCTTGGGGTTGCTGGCTCTAGGCCAGCCCACTCAGCTACTGCATTCCAGAGCAAATCGTGATAGGCGCGAATGCCCATAGGTATGTTCCGGTAGAAGAAGTATTGGGAATGGTACGAGAAGAGTACCAATTGCTTAATCTCCCATGTAGACTTCGACCGGATGATCTGAAAGGACGGCTTTTCGCCAAAGACCTTTAGATCGAGATCAAGCTCAATCTTGATAGCCTCAACAGTTTCGTCAAGGTTAACATATTCCCTCCATTGTCGCACATTCTCTTCGCTAACGAGAAAGATGATCTTGGAGGTCGAATTGAGCCAGCGAGCGAACTTGAAACACTCGTCTTGAATTTGAGACCAGTTCGTGTAGGCAGTGTGCCAATTGACACCTCCACGAATGAAAGTCTCTCTGATCGGGAATGTGTCTTGGGTTTTCACACAGTCGTTGGTTCCCAACTTGGCTTGCTGAGCACGCAAGGATGGGTTGGTGTGGTCCATCGTCATACCATACAGTGGGTACTGGGTCACCCATGTTGGGTAATGCCATTGAGTTGTGAGAACGGCATTCAATGGCCCAGATGGTTTTGACAATGAGCGGATATCGATGTTTCCGCCAGACAGTTCGACAAGCCGATCAGCAAGTCGTGTCCATGCTGTGTCAATGGCGCGGTCGTGACTTGCCCAGTCACCATTGACATAGAAGAAATCTCTGACAGGGTTCAGAGACTTTGGGCGCCAGAGTTGGTTCAGTTGACAGTGGCCAAGGAACTCTCTTAGCGGTTCGAGGTACTCCCATGTAGGCAGTCCGATGCAGAGACTCAGAAGAATCTCAGACCAAGTGGTAGACTGGCCGTGCTGGATGTTGAGGTACACGGCGACCTCATGGGAGTCTTGTGAAAAGGATGAAAGTGCAGGTTCGACTTCCTAGATGCCCTGCTTTTCTTCTTCATCCTCTTCCATCTCCTCGGCAACTACACTCTCCAGCAATGCTTGTTCAGTGCGCTGGGAGTCGTCACCGAGCTCAAAGTCGTCCATAGCAAGTTCAGGGGGCTCGCCGAAGGTTGAAGTTGAGACAGCTCGTTGTGAGATAGAGCTGAGTGCCGAAGTGTCTTCGGTCTTTGTTTTCTTGGTCAGGGAAGGTTCATCCTGATCGGTGGTCCGCTTGCGTGAAAGCCAGCGATCCATTGGTCCTACTTCTGTTGAAGCCAAGGGGGGGTTCTTCTTTGCTCTGCGTGACCCGGAGCTAGGTGCCGAGCGTTTCTCGGGCTTGGTGATATCAGCCAGGGAAGATTCATCCTGGGAATCAGTGGCTTGCTTTCGAATGAGCCAGCGATCCATTGTTTCGACTTAGAACTTGGAGTCGAAAAGGGGGGGTGTGATTCTCGTGAATTCCGTTTAGAAGTTTGAGGAATGCGCCTGCGAAGACGACTGATTTTCGTAAACTTTGTTTCGACGTGAACTTGATGATGGGAAAGAAATTTCCACTCATGGAGGAGAATTGGGATTTCCCATGGGTAGCAGGAAAGGGGGGAAGGTGCGGGAAGGTACGGGTGCCTCAGGTAATTGGGAAGGACCCAGGTCCGCGCTCCTTCCCTCAGCCCACGATTTGTTGGGAAGGAGGAGTCAGGCTTCACTACCTAAGTACCTACTGCCTATTTGGGAGGAATACTTAATTCGTGACCATGGCTTCGCACAATTATCAGAACGTGTAAAATGAGCTTCTTCATACCAGACTTCTCGGAATTACCTAGGTCTCAGGGGGCACTCAGTTACCCAGGGACTTAGACTTGCGACTGCTTCGTAGATATACTACCTGCTACCTACTACCCAGAACAGCTTCTTAGGTATGGAAGGGAATACATCAGTGGGCTCCTGAGCCCTATTCGACGACAGTTGATATTATATCCTGCCCGTTTTAATATGATATGGGTCCCTGTGTACAGTTCATGTTTGACACTCAATCCTAGGAACATTACATGGACTTCTTTCACATTCAAGTTGACCCTGTGCGTTATTTCCGGCTAGTACATTGATGAATTCTTGACGACCGATTCAGAAGACCGACTTACTTCACATACCTAGGTATGCACCAATGTGCACACTTGGTACAGCCATTCGCGGGGGTGATGGGAGGCTTTGACAAACTCATACTGCCCACTGACTGTCGAAGTCAACCACAGGATATTACAGTTTAATGCGCAATGGAGATTTCTAACAGCGAGTCAACGGTCATATTTTGGCATTTAGTCATATCAAAATATGACCCCTATCCGCTACGGTAGGTCTGTACTAAGTTTTGCCCTGGACTTATCATACTTACTTACATAGTTAGATACTTTTACATAGCTTAAGTTAGATCCAGTTACCTGCCACAACATAGAAATTACCTAGTTGAATCTCGCTCGGTCTCAAACTTACCTGTGCTGGATGCAAGTCCACGCAGCGTAGCGCCAAGTGTAACTCAAACGGATTGGGACAGAAATACCACCCAGCATCATACTAGAAAGCTTACCGATGGAATTGAAGGCATCCCTATTGGCTTGTAACCCTCACAACATATATAGTCGCTACCTCCCTTTGTACCTATAGAGTCCGGATGTGGTATTGGTCGTTCAATTACATTGCATCTTAGTCAAAGCAATTGCCAGCCTGCAACGTAGAGGCTACTAATACAGATAGCTATAAGCACCTGAAGTACTGTTTACCAGTAGTCTTCTTTCTAATGCTGTCTGGTCCTTCATGACCTAACAGGGGAGGGGAGTTCGGCCTTCAGAGGCAGTGGGTTAACTACCTTAGGTACAGTAGATTCCTTTCGTGAATAGTAAACACCCGTTGGTACCTAGTGCTCACTATTATTTGTTGCCTTGACCACAAGTGATTTTATTATAAGTATCTTGGAACCGTAGAAAGTTCTTTTTTTCTTCTTCTTTCTTTTAATACGCAGCCTCATGTCTATTAAGTTGAGCCTTCTTTATAGGTAGGTACTAGGTATCGTCTAGACTATAAACCAATAAACAGCTCTCTCAAAGTAAACCTTAAAGTTCTTTAAAAACTCTAGTCTCGATACAAATAACAGAACTTCCAGTGGCTGAAACATAGACATTAACAGTCGATATTTCCAACGCCATGAATAGGCACTGGGTAAACCCACCATTAAGCAACAGTATATCCCCACGGTGATGTGGCCTGTCTGTCCTTTTTAATTCTGATAGAGATCGGAAGAATAGAATCATGCTGCAAATTCGATTGCCTCTCGAATATGAGGGCTGTACACAAGAGGTGCTACCCTCAGAGTCTACCTAACAGTAACTAAACGAATCCGAACGGCTTTTATAGGAGTAGAGATATAGAACTGTAGATATACATAAAAGCCACACGAGGTCTATGACATCTAGTTCTACGAATCAAACAAAAGTCGTTATTCGATACTTCTACTCAGCCTCATGCGCAGGGAGACTTTCTCGGAGGTCGGGCCACGGATCACTTTCTGTACCTAGGCAATTTTGCATTGTTGCCAAACACCAACACCAATTCTGATTGGTCGTTATGCCTGCAGCATGCATGCATGAACCCCCCCACCTTTGGCATTTTGTTGGGGTGCGGAGTGCGGGGAAGTCGCTTTTTTGGCAGTTGCAGCAACAGTTGCAGTGACAATCGGTGGCGGGCAGCAGCTGGCACGGAAGGTATGGCTCATGGACCACCCCGTCCCTTCTTCTGTTTTATCTACCTCTTCTCCCCTTTTCTTCTTCTTGTTTATTGTCAACGTACTTTTTGGCTACCAAGACATGGCCTCCAATCTTGACATGTCTCCCGACGGGGCCTCTGGGAAATCTTCTCCAAGAATTACATTTCCAGAATCTACTTATCCCAGCCGGTACAATATCATCTGCTAAGGTACTGACACTATGCTTTCCTCAGTTCTTGGAGTCAAAGAAGGTACGCGCTTTATGAACGATTCTTTAAATCACAGTCCGAGGGGGGCGCACTACAGAGCGCTTACATCAGATACAGACCTCGATAAATCAACAAGATGATCTGTGCTTCTCCAGTCAGCACCGACCGAGTCTCACGAATCCACAGTATACACCTGGTCACCACTGTCAGGAAAACAAGCTTTCCGAACACGCAAGGGACCAGATCGAAAAGATCCTCCGACGACAATAGATAAGCGCTACCAACATTGCCTTGACACACACCAACGATCATGAGTTGCACAAGGTCCTATGGTCTCAAGCTCGCAGCCATTTACACCCATTAACAGCGACCTCTGAATACGACCCAGCCGCCTTTCTCCGAAGCTTTCATAGCTGCTTAAGGGCCTACATATAGCCTGAGCCTGAGCCTGGTCCCGCCAGCTCTATCGCGGTTGACTCTGTTGACGTCGGAAAGCTCAAATACCAAATCTCGCTCCTGATTATTGATTCTGTATAAAAATGCTTTTGAGAGAGATCAGAGTCCAAAACAGGTCAAACTTGTCGATAACAAACGACAGAATAGTGGTTGAGGGCTCGTGGAAGCTTCCGCGGTCAAGGCGAAGATACTGTCCATCTCAAAGTGCCAATTGCCTAGAAAAGTCAGTGGCCCGGAAGAGGTTGCTGTCATAAGTGGCCAGGAAGAGGTTGCTGTCATATGTGGCCTGGGAGAGGTTGCTGTCATACGTGGCCTGGGAGAGGTTGCTGTCATATGTGGCCTGGGAGAGGTTGCTGTCATACGTGGCCTGGGAGAGGTTGCTGTCATACGTGGCCTGGGAGAGGTCGCTGCTATATGTGGTCTGGGAGAGGTTGCTGCCATATGTGGCCTGACAAAACAACGTGACCAGATAAGAAGTACACTCACATAATGCCTGTCGAGAAATTCTGTTGATTATCTAGTGCCTAACTCCATCAGGCAGGTCAAGATAACTTGATTCGCATTTATACTGAGGTCAGATATGACCAAGATCTATCTCTCCACATGAAATAACCGAGATAAACAACTACCATCACATTGTTCAAGTCCACCTCTGCAATCACGAAAGCATATACCCGTCAAGGTGGGCATGCCCTAGGTACCTGCCTCCCCAACTTCAACATCGGTGACTGTATGGATCTCTCTCATTTCCTTTCAGGGGTTTCCTTGTTTTTTCTCATAATCACTGCAGGAGGAGAAACTTAAACACTTTCTATACCTTTTCTATTCCAAAGTGTGTTGTGCGAGAGTCGCCATCACTCGCCAGACTCTAGAAATTCTGCCCGAGGTAATGTAAGTCGTTCTGAACCTCTTTCTCTGGCTCTAACTCCTTCGTAAGGCGCGGCTGCGCGTGATTGCAGTCACCAACTTCGACCTCGACGCCGTCAACTGTTTTACCGAGTTTTTGAACATTAGAACTGTGAATACCAAGAAGAGTCAGAGACGTCCTGTAGCGCGAGCGGTGAATTGCTTTGACCAAGTAAACCGCGTCGAGGTCGAATTCCGTGGCTCTTGGTATCCATGACCCTGCTGTTCAAAATTCGGCAAATTATTGAGCAATAAGAACTACGAATAGTAAGAAGGCTATGTTTCACTGCTGATGGCGGGCACTGATGTCTGCATCCGTAGGCAATCATTCTAATTATTCCTCGACCACGCAAGCCATCATGGTGTTGTTTATTGCAGATTTATGAAGCTGACTCTATCCTCACTCCCAAAGCCGAAGTATTATCGACTCTATGACCAATGTGCATTGGGATACTTGTCCGTCTGCCCACCTATCAGGCCACGTTGTTAATACACATGCCCCGTTGAACCTGAAAACTCGCAAGGCGTTAATGTAACGCTCACATCGCAAGCCCCACAAGTGCACGAGAAAAAACGAGGAGCCTCTATTGACGTAAGTGGCTCCGACAAACGACACACTAGTCTAGACTAGGTAGTATGTAGTAGGTATGTTGGACTACCTACCTAGGATCAAACTGCCGCGTATTAAGCGCGCAATCGCCTCTAAATCAACGTCACTCCTTGTTGTCCCACTTCTAAGACACCATTACTTGGTTCAAGGATGATAAATAGTCGGATATCCAGCGCTGAATTAATAGATGTTGCTCGTCAGTACTGTCTGACGTCACCAATCGACGGGTAACATCATTTATCTCCCTAGTCTCCTCGTCGCTATCAAGTCGAAGCCCCTTTACATCTACAAATAGGTGCCCATTGGGTAATCATTGACATAATTGGTGAGAAGATTACTTTATTGGACTTTGTAGAAACCAGGTCTCAAGCAACAGCTTATCTATCGTAGAACGTAGGCGGGCCTACTATATTCGAACAGATCCTCCGTGGTAGTTACTAAATAAATCAGTCTTACTGCCAAATTGTACCTGAGACCACAGAGATCGATAGTAACCGAGATTCGAAACTCGCCTTGGACCGGGAGCTGGCTCGCTACATTGAGGGATCAATAGTGAGATACTCGTGTTGAGAGAGATGGGTTCTTGACTGGGTATGTTCGGGCGCATGACAATGTCGGTGCACTGGCACAAACCCGAGTTCCGAGTAATAACATCAGACAATTATCTGATATTTATGAGTGACTGCTAAGCAAAAATAGCAAAGGTAACAAAGTATTAACTAGAGCCGTCGCTGGGTTCAAGTGGCAAGGTCCCTTTGTCAGAATACCACAAGATCTATCAATCTACAAAATGAACGAGGCGAAATGCTGTGGAAGAAATGAAAAAAAATAGACGGTGGTGCCCGGATTCGAACCGAGGACCTGCCCTGCGTCTCGGGGGCCTTGTCGCTATCATCGCCGCCAGTCTCGGGGGAGGAATTCACAATGCATCCGAAAGGACCGCTCTACCACTGAGCTACACCACCTTTGTTAGATACCTAGCTACTTATTTTTATATATAGACCATACCTAGCCCCAATATTTGGTATAGATAATAAAAAAGATCGGTGGTGCCCGGATTCGAACCGAGGACCTGCCCTGCGTCTCGGGGGAGCCTTGTCGCTATCATTGCCGCCAGTCTCGGGGGCCTTGCCACAATGCACATCCGAAAGGACCGCTCTACCACTGAGCTACACCACCTTTGTTGAATACCTAGCTGCTTGCTTTAGTATATAGACCGTAGATTCGAGGTGTGGTGTAGTATGTGGCTAGCCATACAATCACTCAGCCAGGTCGATGCAACGCGACTGAAAAACAGTCACCCGTTAACACAACAACAGACTATCTACCTAGAGGATATCATTTGCCTCCTGCTTCCATATTGGCTCTAGGCGATTCTATGAGTTATAGCAATGATAAAACTGCTTACCGATGAATTATTTTGGAGTTGCTGAATTACTGGTGGCTTGGCGTTCATCCCAGAGACTCACCCGCATTGTGCTACAAATCCACATACACACACACATTTGGTACCTTCCTTCCCATTTCCAGGTTTCTATTCAACAACAAACGATTTTACTATTGGGAGTGCGTCGTACTCCGTGTTCGTGTACAGCCTCGTTTGGCTCAGTCATCAGGGGCAAAACATAGGACATCTGAAAGCCCTACTCTTCGAAATCATTCATGATATTCATGAAATGAGATGCAAGGCTGAATATTGGGAGCGCATATTATAAGCATCACATGAGAATCAATAGAAGATATTAGCGCACGGATATGAGACGGACGTTGAAGTCTTGCCTTGTAATATCACATTGGTATTCTAGAAGAACACTATCGGTTTTAAATAGGTATGCATAGCGACTCTATAACCATGCGTACCCATGCGAAAAACGCCACGCACTCCAAATCTCATTATCTTTTTCACGTCTTGGTGCTTGAAGGAAACTGTCTGCACGATGCGAGACATTCGAAGACGAAGTCGAGGTTAACATAATCCATCCATCGTCGAACATTCTCTTCGATAACGAGAAGGGTGATCTTAGAGGTTTAATTAATCCGGTGAGCGAACTTGAGGTGAGTAATAGACAAATAGCTACTAGTAGAGGTGGGTATGCATTCATGCGTACAATATCACGATATGTGTGTCTTACTGTGGTTTGAAGGTTTATCAATCTCGACCATCAGATGTTTCAGATTCAATATAACATTATCCTAGTAGGTGTTTCCTCTTGACTACAAAGGCTCCTGTTGTGAAACTATGGCTGTTGACTGACTTCAAACAGAAATAAGCAATATGGTCGGCCATTCATGTTATTTACAATGGATTTAAAGAAACCAATTAGTGCGCGTCCAACTTTTAAACCATGATTAATTCAGCTGCTTAGTGAAAACGCCCGCACTCGTAGTGCCATCGTCCCCCCTCCCCCTGATTCCCATCTAATCAACTCTGGACACGACAAGGCAGATGGAGGAGCCTGTACAAAATCAAAATGTAATAGAAATAACACTATAATAGAGCCTATCATGAAAAATTGTTCTTTGGACTATAATGACGCTTCCCATGAGAGTTGCCGTAGCTATGTCTAAGTGTTGTGAGACGCTTAAGCGGTGAACTACTTAGACTCACAACTCGTAGCCGCCTAGTACCTACCTAATTGTACGAGTATATCTAGACCTTTGGATACACAATGAAAGATCTTACGGCTTTATGAGCGGAGTGTAGCTACTGGTATGGAATTGAGCTGAAAGGCAGGCTCGTGAACGAAGCCCGATCCAGGTCACCCGTGCCCCCTCAGCAGAATTGGTGTTTAGGCAGCCTCCTGTGAATGCGATACCTGCCGCTGTTCACGCGCTCGTTTACGTATGACGTAATCGAGGCGAGCTGCTCAGGTACGTGATCCTCTCTCCCTCCTTCCCTTTTCTTTTCTTTCCTCCTCAGACAACATCACCGAGAGTAAGTCGACCCTTTCTTTGCGTCCTTCACGATCCACTATCTCGAGCACATCTAGCACTTCACGCTATAACTTTTGTGCATATCCTCCTGATCATTTCACATTCTTTTCCCATATCCTATCTGCGGCTATTCTTGGTGTCTGCTGTCGGGATCTTGGAGTGTTGGCACACTCTACTCCATGTCCTATCTTTCCCGCCATTTTCTCCATTTTCATTTTCTTTACGTTCTATACACTCCCTTCATGTTTCTACCACTTTCCAATATCACATTTGGTCATGTTTTTGTCTTTCTGTGCCGGGTCGGGTGTGGCCGAAATCATTTTCAGGGCAACCAACTTCTATCCTGCGCTCTATCTTGAACACTACTTCTCAGGCCTCTTTACTCTTATTCATTTCGCTACGCTCTTCCTATCTTCTATTCGGCTATGCCGGTTATAGTGGCTATTGAAGAGTCGTGGGATCTTCGAAAAGAATTATTGTTTATCTATTGTCATATCACTATGCATTGGCCCTGATTTATCTTCTCCGCCTTGTTCCTTTATTTCCTCTGTTGTCTCTCTCGTTTTCTTCATCGATTTATTTCTTTACAGCTCTTTTTTATATTTGTCTTTTACTCTTTGATCGTGATTCACTGACTATAATTTTAGAATTTTTTAACAATGTCTACGTTTTCTTTTTCCGGTGCAACGTTTAACAACTACGGAACGGTGGGCGGAGCGGGTGG